>JANBUW010000005.1:57182-214062 GCA_027579605.1 Coemansia brasiliensis | reverse complement strand
GTAAAAAAAAAAGCTATATATCAATTTTTTTCTTTTATTTCTGTGGCTTTTCTTATTCTATTCCTTAAACTATGATAAGCGAATCATCTGAAGAAAAATACCGTTGTAAATGTGGAATTTCTTACGAATACAAAGAAAACCTCAAAAAGCATCTTCAGGGCTTCTATGGCGACAGTAACCATGGAAGCACTCCTAAATGTGAAATAATGTAAAATATAGGTTTTTTTTATTTCGTTTAGCTTCACGTGCTATTGCCCATAATAAATACTATAACGACAATCAAGGAAATCATGAAATTTGTTTGAAAAAGAGAAAAAATTTGTTTCCTATTTAATAACAAAATACTTTTATTATTATTATTATTTCTGCAGGATAGGCGCTGTCTTGTTCTTAGACTTGTTTAACTCCAGGCTGATTGCAGTTTTAATAACTAGCGGTTTGATAGGGCATTGAAAAATGGCAGATGTGGAAGATTTATTTGCTGAAGATTCTGACGGTCAACAGTATTCGGAAGATGATTCTCAGAGCCATGGAACACGGCGTAGAAGGCAATATAGCGATGAAGAAGAGGAGTTGGACGAAGTACAAGATAATGGAGAGGATGACGATGAAGAGGAAGATGAGGATTTTGACTATCAAAAAAAGGGCGCAAAGGTAATATATGAAAAATTTCGATATTATTCTCCTAGGCAAAGAAAACATGGTTAATGCTAAAAAAATGTTTATTTGTGAATTAACATGTTTATAGAAGGACCAGCGGAGAAAACGGCCCAGAACGCACAACTTCCTCGATATCGAGGCAAGTGTAGATACAGACGATGAAGAAGATGATGATGAGGAAGGGGCATTGGGAGACTTTATTGTAGACAATGAGGATGAGCTGGCCACTGCAGAGCGAGATGCTTTGCGACACCGAAGCGCAGCACGGCCGGCGATGTTCCAAGACGAGACCTTAGATGCAGAAGCAATTGAGGCACAGCTGCGAGAGCGGTACAGCGGATATGCAGCTGGGAAGCGTGGAGCAGCACCGGCAGTGGACACAGACTGGGTGCCGCAAAGATTGCTTTTGCCGGGAGTAAGAGATCCGCAAATGTGGAATGTGCGGTGCTCGCCCGGCAAAGAGCGCGACATTGTGATGGCGGCAGCCCGGCGTGTGCTACAGTGGACCAATTCGGGGAAGTTCAGTAATGTGTTTTCGATATATAGCCGGGATGGACTATCAGGATATATCTATGTGGAAGCACGTAGCCAAGCAGATGCACAAGCAGCGTTGGAGGGGATTCCAGGCGTGTTTGCGAGCAAAATGACACTAGTGCCAGTAGACGATATGGTGGATGTGGTAAAGGTCAAGACACAGATACGGCGGCTGAACGCAGGCGCATGGGTGCGTATGCGGCGCGGCAATTATGCAGGCGATCTGGCACAGGTGGTGGCGACAATCGAGTCTTCGGATGCAGTGGAAGTGCGGTTGGTTCCGCGCATCGACTACAATGCCGACGGGCGTGCAAATCGCCGAGGAACACGTCCGGCACCACGGCTGTTCAGCATAGAGGAGGCACGGCGCGCAGATCCACGTACGCTGTCATCGCGACAGAACGAGATTCTGTGGAAGAGCGAGCGGTTTATCGGCGGGTACCTGCACAAGGACGTGCGCATCGCCTCATTACAGGTGGATGAGGTCAAGCCGACGCTGGAGGAAATTGCTGCATTTGCTGCAGGCGAGACAGATGGCGATGAGCAAGCGGCGATTGCGGCGCTGGCCAGCCAGGCAGCGGCAGCGTCGGCAGGTGGAGTTGACGAGGCAAATGGGCTTACGGGACGTGACCTGCAGCCAGGCGAGAACGTCGAGGTGATTGAGGGCGATCTGGCCGGTGTAGTGGGGGTGGTGCGCAGCATTGAAAGCAACAACATTGTGCGGGTGGAGCCGGATATGGGCGCGCTACGACGTGGTGCACGTACTGGCACGATGAGCTTTCCAGCCCGGCAGCTACGCAAGCGGTTTAGTACCGGTGACCATGTCAAGGTTCTGAGCGGACGCCATAGTGGTGAGACTGGCATGGTGTTGGCTGTAACCGATGCAGTGGCAACGGTGTTTACTGATATTGGCGGCTCCGAAATCCGCGTGCTGACGAGGGATCTGCGGCTGTCCAGCGATATCGGCGCCGGGGCTGCTGACCAGCCGGCAGTGGTGGGCCTGGATGTGGACGACCTGGTGTATCTGGAGGGCGGCCAAATGGGTGTGGTTCTCAAGGCTGGCCGCGACGCGCTTACGGTGCTAGACGACCGCAGTGAGGTGCGCACGCTGGCGCCCCGGGCAGCTCGTCCGGCTCGCGGCGGCTTTGAACGTACCGGCGTGGATCATAGCGGCAACCCCATTCGGCGTGGCGATACTGTGCGCGAAGTCGGCGGTGCGCGTCGCCAGGGAGCAGTGGTTCAGGTTACCCGTTTTGTGGTGTTCGTCAAGACGCGGGATGGACCCGGCGGCGGCTCTGTCTTTGCGGTGCGCACCCGGCAGGTCGAGTCTGCAGCTGCACGGCAAGGATCACTGGACCCCTATGCCACCCGCAGCATGCGGACTGGCGCTTACGACTCTGGTCGTGGGCGAGGGGGCGGGCGTGGGGGTGCGCGTGGGGGTGCGCGTGGGGGGCGCGTGGGCTCGCTACGTGGAGGACGTGACCCGCTGGTGGGCAAGACAGTCATAGCCAACCGCGGCCCGTACAAGGGATACGCGGGAATTGTCAAAGATATCACGGGCACACTGGCACGCATCGAGCTGCACACCAACGCGCGCGTAGTCAATGTGGACAAGGATAAGCTGTCGGTGCGGCTGCCTTCAGGAGAAACTGTTCCAGCAGGCGACTATATGGCCAGCAATGGGGCTGGCAGCGGGGGCAGTCCTCGTGGCCAGACGCCTGCTCGCAGCAATGGAAGCTCAGCGGGCTCGAGCTGGAACAGTGGCGCGGGCAACGACTCTGGATGGGGCGCACCACCAGCGGCAACGCCACGGAGCGGAGGCTATGACGGGGCCCGGGCACAGCCAGCTGGCGCAACCCCCGCAAGCCAGGGCGGATGGGATGTGGCCACGCCCAGCAGCACCGGCGGCTGGGACGCAGGCTCGGGTGCTGCTGGTAGCGGCAGCAGCGGCAACTGGGGCACGCCAGCGCCATTCACGCCAGGCGCACTGCCACAGACTCCAGGCGGGCCCTTCCCGCAGACCCCCGGCAGCAGCGGCGGCTTTTACGACGCACCCACACCTGGTGGCCGCCCAGCAGAGGGCGGCACCGACGGATTCTTTGGGTGGGCGGTTCAGCGAGCCGTGGTTGTTTTGGCGTCATCGGGTCAGCGTGGCGTCATCAAGGAGGTTGCTCCTGAGCGGCAGCAGGCTATTGTGCAGCTCGACTCGGGCAGCACGCAGGTCATTGACCGCAACTCGGTATCGCGGATTGACCCGCGACCGGTGCGTGCTGAGAAGCGAGACCGTGTCGTGGTTATTCGCGGTGCGCGTAAAGGCGCGCTGGGCACGATGGTGGGAAAGGACGGTGCTGAAGCGCTTTTCCAGCCCGATGGCGATTCCTCATGGCATCCTGAGCCTCTGCGTAATCTGGCTATTTATGATGATGGTAGCAGCAGCCGCTAGCAATATCTTTTATTTTATTCTAGTAGTATATGCAACGTGTGAGATGAATAGGAATGCTGTGCATGGATTCGGGATGTGCCTTGGCATAGTCCCACATGTAAAAGTCGATCAGGATAGCATTGACATTGGCTCCCGAAGCAGCGATTTCTTGGCGGATGCGCTCAACGGCCCAGATGCTGTTGCCGCGTATCTCCACCTCCCAGGGATGTCCTGACGGCAATAGCCCAGGCTCCGGCGGCTGCGCACCATCGCCGCGGCCCTGACGGACCGCCTGCTCTGACTGCCTCAGATACTCCATCAGCTGGGGCGAGTACTCCAAAGCGCCAAAGTGGCATAGCGCCTGTGGCACCCGGTAATCAGCAAACATGGTAATGCAGTCTATATCGTCAAACTGGCCATCGCCCTGCCCCTCAAAGCACGCCCAGACATCGGCAACCAGAATCTGCGCCCGCTTGTAGAGCTCGATTTTCCTGCCTAAAAACTCATGCGTATCGCGGAAGCATGGGAAATCGCGAACAACCATTTCCACCAGCCGTGCAGCCGATTTCTGGCTTTGCTTAACCACATTGATAAACTTGCCGCCATACTTTGTCAGCAAGACCTGGCCCACTTGGTGCAGCACCTCGATGCGCTGGTCAAGCAGCGGCATTTCCTCCTGCCTGCCCGGGTCATCCGTACGAAACACATGCTCAAGCTCCTCTCTCGACGCATAGGCATAAAATGCGGCTCTTGTTATGTCCTTGCCTTCTCTCTGTGCCCGGTTGATAGCTGCACATAGAGACCAGTAGCCGCGATACGGCTTGCTGTCCAAAGTCACCGTGTATTGGCTGCATGCGTCCTTTTGTGATGACCAGAAGGAAAAGTTCAAAGCGTCGACAACAAAGATCCACTCGATCGCTGCGCTGTCGGCTACCGAGGGCGTCAATGTGTGTCGCTTCCACTCCTTGGTCGAGTACCCGGCCTGCTTCATCCGCCTTATGATCTCCTGTGCCGCCTTGCTTATTCCGGCATCGGGGACAAACACATCCTTGCTGTGCTGGCTTATAAACTGTGCTGAGTCAAGCACTCGTTCAGGCGCGGTTTTGGACAGTGGTAACGAGGCAGCAACTGGCATAGTGCGTATAAAAAAAAAATAACAGAAGTAAAAAAAATGAATCAATTGATGAATCAGATCACGGTAGCAAAACGGGAAAATTTTACTTTGCATAAAAACTATAGTTTTGTTTTCCATAAACAGCAAAAACAGAAAGGCATTAAATGGGTAGTGGTAACGGAGATAGTGGGGTTGATGGTGGTAGTAGAAAGGATATTCTTGGCAAATGCCCTCAGCAGAGCATACTGAATGTGCTTCGAGTCGCCTGCAGCGAGGCTTTGAAGCAGAAGGACTTTGCAGCCCAAGTGCAGGCTATAAAGCAAAAGTTTTACAACCGCGATTTTGACGGTATTTTTCTGGAGCCAGCAAACCTGCCCGTTTACACGGCACAATACGTGCCACGCCGTGCCCTATGCTACTATGAGCTGTTTGGCCATCCAGAGCTGCAGAGAATATTGCGCTCCCAGCCACAGATACTGTGTCTGGGAGCAGGCTCGGGAAGTGAGATGCTTGGGATTACCGCTGCCTGCTGCCAGCTTGTAGCCGCAACCGCCCCCATCACCATACACTCTCAAGACTATGCAGACTGGTCATCCACGCTGGGCTTGCTGGAAAGCGCAATCAGATACAAGTGGCAGATTGACGAGCAGCAAATAAAGTATGAGTTCAGCATAAGTAATCTGCTGGAGGCAACCCCTGAGCTTGAAGAGCAGATTGCTCGGTCCGGCTTGGTAACAGCAATGTTTGTTTTCAATGAGCTTTTTGCGGATAAAGCCAATGCAATAAACTTTGTAAAGTCTATGGTAAAGTGCATGAAGCAAGGATCCTATTTTCTGTTGGTCGACTCGGCAGGTTCGTTCTCGAGCGTCAAGGTCGGCGGTAGTAGCTATATGGCATATATGTTTTTTGACTCGCTCAGGCGTGCTTTTGAGCCCGTCATTACGGAAGACTCCAGGTGGTTCAGACACATGCCTGGCCTTTGCTACCCACTGCCTATTGAGAATATGCGGTATTTTGTTAGGCTATATCGAAAATTATAATTTCTATTAATTTGATGCATAACCCAAGGACCGTTTCTATCTTTAGAAAGAACGCGAAGATCGCGATTATTATAAAGAAAAAACGGATTTTCGGAAGGTGCCGAGTCAAACTTTATCCACAGCCCCCCCAAAAAATGTGTATTATTTTTGTACTAGCGAGAGCTTGGCAGGTGAGGTCATTTTTACTGTGAGCTGGACAGAAGAAAGCCCACCAAAAGCCTCACATGAATGTCGCTATTGGCTGCTGCTATAATAGCATTTGACCAGAGTGGTGTTAAGATTCAGTCATCCAAGTTTGGAGCCATTCTCTCTCTTTTTTTTTCCTTGCGTTACCAAGCTCTTTTCCTTCTTTTTTTTTTTAGCTCATTAGACTTTTCATCTTTGTTGCTGGAGAACTCCACTTAGTAGGGAAAAAAGCCCGGCGTCTTTGTTTTCTTCTGCCGATCCACTGTGCAACGAAAAAAAAAAACCTTGGTCTTTTTTTCTCATATTCATCTCTATTCCTCCCTATATCTCTCTCTTCTTTTTTCATAATATACAGTCGAAATCAACAAAAGCGCAGTAGAAAGCGCGCATAAAACGCTTGCCAAACTAATTATACGTCGAGGACTTCAAATAGCTCGCACCTACTGTCTTTTTCCCCCTTCTCGCTTGTTGACATTTGTTTATCCATTCTCTTCCATCTTAAGCTTTCCTTCTTTCTTTCCATTTTGTCTAACCCGCATATCGGTATCTGTCCTCCATTCTTTCTTCTTGATCAGGCTTTGACTTGTTGTTTCTGGTGCAGATATCAAGCATAGTTCCCACACACACATAGAGGCGAATTATACTTTTTTCACACATGGAGGCACCCTCTAAACGAGCGCCTGCATGGCGCATAGCTGGGACATTGTGCACAGTCATGCTTCGGGCAGCATTTATGTTTTGTTTGGTGCTGCAGCTGTCAGCAGGCGTGGATGCAGCATCAAAGAAATGCAACCAGCATGAGGAGCTGTGTTCCCGGGCATACAACGACGTATCCTATGTGTCAACCCATGCATCGTTTGCCGTGACCAGCCAGGAGAACCCGACAAAGCCCGGCACGCAATTCAAGGGCATCAAGGACCAGCTAGACTACGGAGTGCGTGGCCTGCACTTTAACATCATGCAAGGCTCGGCGGCCTCAGAAGTTGCTCTATGCTACCCAGACTGCACGGTGAACAACGGCGGCACGCTGCTGGACTCGCTAAAGATTGTAAAGGCATGGATGGATGCCAACACCAACGACGTGGTGACGATATTTCTCGAGGGCATGGGCACGGATGCCAGCCCAGCAGCCGTGGTCAAGGCATTTGGAGACGCGGGAATAGACAAATACGCGCTGAAAGGCAAGCCTGAATCGTGGCCAACGCTGGAAAAGATGATCGATGATGGCACCACGCTGGTGGTGTTTGCTGAAGACAGCAACATTGCCGCGGCAAACTCGCAGGGCTACTTTATTCCATACCAGGACACTGTGCTCAAGCTCGATGGCCCGTTTAACTACGGCGCCGAGTGGACCTGCGGCCCATGGAACCGCACATCCCAGTCGATTATGCTTATCCCCCACTTTATTGTGCAGACCGCCTCGTATAATGGTGTGACCTACAACAATATGCCCTATCCGTTTAACCTGGGCACTACCAACGGATACCAATACGAATACCATGCCGTTACCTGTAGAGGTGGCCAGTCCATCTGGATCAATTTCATGGAGGTTGACTTTTACGACCAGGGCGATGTATTAACGCCGACGCTAAAATTCAACTCGCTTCCTTATAAAGACGACAACTACAAATACTTTTATCCCGAGTTCTTCGAAGCTGATCCCGATCTGCCCAGCTCCTCGGCATCAAGGCTTACAGTGCCTCCTATATCAGAACCGTGGCGTATAGCAGTGGTATTTTGTTTGCTGCTATCGCTTGTGGATATGCTGTGGATATGAGTCTCTTTATTCTTTTACCCCTTCCCATGTATTTTTTGCTCTCTCTTTTCTCCCTTTTCTTTTTTTTTTTCGCGTTCCTGGATCTTTTTTGTCCCCTCTTTTACTTCTGGTTAAAGCATTCGTAGACTTTTTCTTTTTAGGGTTATTTGTTCGTGTGTTTTTAGCATAACAATAGATTGCAATATTAAAAAGCGGAAACGTTTCTATGAGGTAAAGGCATATTGGTGCATGCATCTTGCAAGATGCCAGCTACATCCCTGTAATTCTTTCTTTTTTTGTTTCTGAAAGCAAATGTGGCCGTGTGGTTAATGTCAGATGTGGCAGAGGTGGCAATATACTTTTGGGATCACTGAATGCTCATACGGATTTGAAACTAGCCGTGAATAGTAATAAAACAATTGCGCCATATCACTAAACATGCGCCTCCTCTTTCGAGTTGTAAACAGACTGATATTTCTAGCTAAAAAAAAGGCAGTTCTAGAAACTAAGCCTAATGCTTTAAAGCCACAGGCAAGGCCAGATGGGTATGTGGATCTAAATCGCCTCTCCATAGTTGATTGTGTTTGTTGTTGGTAAACAGCTGTAGATTTTCTATCGGTTCAGGCTGGACAATTGTAATGAGGTGTTTTTTTGAAAAGACATAAGGGGCTTACACGTCTTCTTGTTAATCCCAATGTTTGTAATGGTAAGCGGTACCAAGATAAAAAAATTGCAAATCTATTTTGGCATTCTCTACTAATCATTCTGTCGCCCGCCACACTAGGAAATATAAATATAGACCGCGGGGAGAACCTTTTTTCTTCTTCTTCTTCTTCTCTGCTTACATTTTTTTTTTCATTTTCGATATCATGGGTTGCCAAAAATGCCGCGGATGGGAAGACAGCATTTGCTGCTTAAGCCTAAACGAACCATGCACTTGCGACTGCCACTTGTCATGCGACTGCGCATTCTGCCATACAGTTGAGCTTAAAGCCCGGTCATTACCCAACACCACCACTTCGGCAGCGCATGCACGATCCACTGCCTTACGAATCACTTCTGCTTTACGGCTAGACTCTAGATCCAGCTTGTCATACGACAACTTACAGGATAGCCGGCTACCAATTATGCCCCGGGCTTCCACGGATGAAAGCAAACCTGAAAGAGTACGGAAATGGTCTCGGCGTGGTTCTACGTTGAAACCTCTGCGACTTTTTGCATAATGTCCTCTGCTTTTTTTTTTACATTGATATCTTTCCTCATTTAGTCAGCTTATTGTTTTCTGTTGTGTTTACGTTTAATTCTCTTTTTATTTTTATTTTCGTATATTTAGCAATCTTTATTTGTCTTCAATTTCTTTGTAAAAAATGAAAATACAAACTATTTTTTTTCCCTTTCAATACACAAACGCCTTATCAATTGCATTAAACGCAATAACTACACATGTTTTGATTTGCATCAAGAAATTTTTTTTTTTGTTTGAGAAGTGATACAATTTTTTTTTTTTGGGAAGAGCTGCAGATGAGCCGATATCATGGAATTGTTTTTTCTTCATTGTTAATGGTCTCTTAGCATTGCTTGAACCCTTGGGATTGTCATTTGTCGGTATAGGCGCATTGACAATCCCTTTCTCGGCATTTCTGATTTCCCCCTCACAAATTTATTCTGCGTTTTTTTTTGATGCATGTATTAACAAAGTGCATGGATAAGAAAAAAATAGATGGTTTTTGCAAGTACTATTTATAATAATAAAAAAAAAGATAAAGTGCCCTTTAGGTTTTTTTTTCTCAGCATAGCACACGCACATATTATAGTTCTCACTAAAACCCTCATCTATTTTATTGTCTGAAATAGGACATATCGCACTTTCTGGCCAACCAATTAATAGCATGAGCCTTTTTTTACGGTAAGCTCTTATGCAGAAACAGACAACACACAACTTGAGACATGTCAGCAATGAAAAAATTTTTTTTACTGGGATTGCTTGTGTGCATAAATTAATATCGTATCTATCCGATTCGCTTTCACAAAAGAGATAAAGTACGGCAAATGACAAGCCCTTAATTTCATATGTCACCATAGAAAAAAAACGTGCTATTCTCAATAAATAAGGATTTTTTTTGGAACGATGCTAAATGTAATGCACTTTAGCTGTAGTGTATGAGTATGCCTGCATTAAGATTTACCGATACAATGGAACAATTCCTTGCGCTGTATAATCTCTAAAAGAGTGAAATTACATGCAATGAACAGAGAAAAAAAAACATTGGACGAAAAAAAAAAAGAATTTCTATTCCTGTATGTCCTTTATGTCTAATGCAATGTAGCGAAGTCGACGGCAGACACAAGAAAATGGTATTGACATACAAAGAGAAAAATCCGAATTGTCACAACTCATGTAACTCTTGATCTACATTAATGTGTTTTCTTCTTTTTTTTTCCATAAGGATTGCTTAACGCTCACTCTGGCAAATTGCACTCACAATCCAGCTTTACGGAATACAATGACAAGCCAGCTGGCCAGCAACATATTGTGCATGTGAAAGTAGATATCCATTTTGAACAATCGTGTGCCGCTTCTTATTGGTACTTTCTCACTTCAAGTAGAAACAGGAACACAGTTGCCTGCAATTTATGCACAAACATAAACACGTATGTTTGACTTTGTAAGCCCTATGACACAATCTGCAAACTACCCTTTTTTTCTTGTTTATTGGAGTAGGGTAGTTGATAAGTAAAAAAAAAAAGAGGACGTTGATCTCCTCAAGGTCGCTATTAAACCACAATAGCCGATCTCTATCAGAGCTGCATTAATGATTTCCAAAACTTTTAATATGTTAATCGTTGCAAAGCCCAAAAATAAAAACAACAAAGTATTGAGCAATAAAAAACATGCATACACAGAAGCAATAAAAATAATAAGCTATTGTAATTAGTGCAAAAAAGAAAAAATGAAACTACATGATCTGTACGTGTAATAAGAATGCTTGGCAGGAAAAAAAAATAGTGGATAGGTACTATGATCTGAGCGTAATGGCCATGCGCGTAAATCAATAATGGCCATTTCTAATTGCGCTTCAGCCATAGTGTACAATAAAAATTCTTCTTTGGTGCTGCGGTCGATGGCATAAAGCCCTCCTCCTTTGCCTCCCTGTTTTTAGCCAATCTATACCGGGACTGTCGGCGAACCGCCTTGCTCGACCGGATCCTTGGACGGATAGTCTCGGTGACTTGTTCCATCAAACGACGACATGTGCAATGCGTAAGGCTGCTTAAGCTACCACTGTCTTTGCCAATAACACGAAAAGTTTGGTTCCTAATAACCCTTTTTATCAAAATGGAGAAAGAATAAAGAGAAAAATAACTCAACTTTATATAGCCAGGCTCTGGTCCCCTTTTTCTTATATTTCAATTCAGAAATATGTGATGTCAAAGAAGAATGCGTGGAGAAGAAGCACAAGTGACGCCACGACTGAGAGAAAAAAAACACTTTGTCAGCACTCACGATGAAAAGATCAAGTGAAAAAAATACAGTGGTACTGCGTAGTATGACGAGAGAGGGAAGAGACCAAAAAAAAAGAAGGTATGGATAATAGTGGCAAATGCAGTAAATACAAATAGGACAACAACAAAATAATCCCTCTTAATGTATTAGCGAATAACAAAGGCCAGGTAATTCAAATACCCCTTGCCTAAAGAACAACAATGCTGCTTCTTGAATGGGCCAAGTTGGAGAGTAAACGCAAGTTTGGTTGGCAGTAGCAGAATAAAAAAAAGGCCTTTGGGGGTTAAAGTAGAAGAAAAGAGTATGAAGAATGGAGAAACTATAAAACAGTAATTGACTGTAACAACACAAACTACAAATCAGTTTATGCGCACGCGGAGAGCAGACAAAAAAAACGCTGATAGCTTATAGTCAATGGACCTGGCTCTAGCAATATAAGAAAATATAAAAATGGAGAAAAGCCAAAAGAAAAGAAAAAGAACCTGCACGCAAACCCTGACAGGCAAAAATAAGTGGTGCACCAAGATATGTGATTTGTTTATTTGAAGAAGCTAAAGATGTTGGAAAAAAAAAGATAGTGTGCTGAAAAAAGCAACTCTCCTTTTATACTCTGATAAGGAGGCGTGTATTATAATGCGGGTATTTTGGTATGCACACAGTTGATGGAAAGAGTGCCAGAAAAAAAGAGGGCTCAGACGGACGCAGGCAGCAAGGAGCCTGAAAAAGCAGCCTGTCTAGCATAGAACAGGCAGACAACCTGCAGATGTAATAAAGCCTGGACATTATCTGCCTATTGCTTTCATAGGGGGGGTGTATAAAACTGGGTTGAAAATCCCGGGGGATAGTCAATCCTGCTAGTTTGGATATTTCGTGGTAGCAAAAAAAAAAGCTTGTCTGCTGGGAGTTTGTCGTGTGCGTGAGAGATAGTTGTGTGGGAGGCACCAATATTGGTGCTATAACTGAAAAAAAAAGCATCTCTTCATATAGCTAATTTAACTAGAGCACAAATGAGGGGTGGTATATGAACTGGAGTGTAAACCTCCCCCCCATTTCTTTAATTCCACACATACCCAGGAAAATAGAAATGTTGAAATGCAGCATCAAACCTCTTGTGATTTTTAAGCCCAAGCGCTCCTATGTCTGTGCGCTATTTTGTACAAGTGGGAAGTATTTCTTGTTAATAAGCCGCTTTTCTTTCCAGTACCCATGTTGTATATAATAAAACAATATCTATTGTTCTATATTGGACAAGGGGCAAAAATTTTTTTTCCACTCGGGACTCACTTTATTTCTTCCTTTTTTTTCCATGAGCTGTGTGGGTGTTTTCGGAGACAAGTACATGGTGTTTATGGTCCAGAAATATGCAGATCTGGGTATTTCAGGAACGTTTACAATTTTGGATTCTACAAAAAAAGTTTTCTTGCTGCAGCTGTCTCAGATAATATATGCACTGCAAAAGTCGCAGTGTGCAGTCGGGGGCAAAAGAATCCATGGCTGATCCTCACGCAACTGCAATCTGTGCATGCAAAGTAATCCTTCTTGTACTCCATAATCCAAACCCAACCCAATGACCCAACAGAGACTGTACTATTTGTCAGCTACAAAGAGAAATGCACAATGATGCCCGTCCATTTATCCTTAATCCTCAATTTTCCCTTTTTCGTTCTGTCCATATGATAATTTGCTTGTCGCATGACTGCTCAGAAAAAAAAAAGCAAGTACACAAGCAATACCACACGTTCCCAAAAGATAGACATCTGTGCATTAACACTGCCATTACGCCATAATATTTTTAATGGTAAATGGGTGTGACCCCCCTTTGCGTTGTGATCCAAGGTCATCTTGATTCTGCTTTATCGTTCATGTGATTCAGGGATATAGAAAACATGTGGTAGTATGACTGGAGTCACTTTTAGTGAGATCTCATTCTGATATTTGCTTGCAATTCATATGAGATCCCTGACACGCGATCTCTATTTATGCACTATCCTTGTGGCGTGTGGCCTTGCTGCTATGATGAAACCAGTCTTGGGCAGTTTATTGCGCAAATGGCTTGCTGCCATGGCTAGAACTGTGCTCTGGTATATGCTCATCTGACTTCAGGAATTATCCGTATAGTCACTATTTATTTTGTGGACAGGATCTTGAAATTTAATCATCCGGATTTGTAACGGGACGATGATGGAGGGAGAGGTTTTCATGAAATGCACTGCATTTCGCACTTTTTGTTTTTTATATTGTAGCTATTTGCAGTGTATTCTTACCGGGCCCATTTGAAGTTCTGGTGAGTTTTAGTGCTTGCAAATGAGTAACGTTTGCAATCATTTGACGGAGACTAGCATGGAAAACGATGGGCTGTATGGAGCTGGCAATGCGAAGCACGCACAGTTTGAAGGCGAAGTTGCTGATCTAACAGCGGCAGTAGAAACCATGTGCGGCAGCTTTACACAGCAGAGCCAGCGCCAACGAACACTATCCTGGGTCTCTTCAGCACAGTCATCCAACGAGGCGTCGACAGCCGGAAGAAAGTGCGATCGGGAACTGGCAGACAACGCAGTAGCTGAGCGGGAGTCTGGTGCTTCAAAACGGCAGCATGTCCGCCTAACAACGATTGACCCGGTTACGGGAAGCATTGTTGAAGTGGCACAAGCTGGCTCTCCTGATCAGCCACACAGCCTTGTTGCTGCCGAGAATAAGCTGGGAAATTTGGATCCAGGTAAGCTTTATACCGAGCTACAGGAAAGCTTTGGCCTGTCTCCACATTAATCTCCATATTTTCTTATCGGCACATATGGCAGCCATCCTTACATGTGGAGAACCTGCCAGTGTTTTCCCTTTTGAAATTTTTGAGCGTATGTTGACTATTGATAGCTATGTGCCGAGGTTTGAGCTTGTTGATGGTTACTGCATCAAAACGCTCGAGTATAGCCGTCTACTGCTATAAAGCTCTATTTGTTTAATAACTCAAAAAAAAAATGCTCTGGTGTAGGCTACATTAAGGAAGTATATATCAGGCCTGATATTTTGCACGTAACGACGCTTTCAGGTAAGCAGCAAAATAAACACAAGGCTGTAGTGGCTTGGTCGCTCTATTGAGTGGTTGTTTTGGCTCTTTTTTTTATTATTTGTGGCAGAGTTAGCTATCCGATCCATTTACCGGTCTTGCCGCTAATCTAAAGCAAATATTTCAGAACAAAAACAACGACAGCATGGTGCTAAAAAAGAAAAAAAAACACGACACATGTGCGCAGCATTGAAGCTACAGCTATATGTTTTTTTTTTTGTACTTGGTCCTCTACACATGGTTCTCATGTACATTTTTCAGTAAGCGCGTCTGTTATTTTTGTATTGGTGATTTTCTTCTCCCTCCTTTTTTTCTTTTATTTCTCGTTGTCGATACTATTTTTCTGGTTTGCTGAGGTAGAAACCTACTCCAGCCAATTTTGAGCGCTCAGACTCTCTCTGCTTTCCTATTATTCATATTGCGACCTTTTTTTTCTTTAGCGCTTATTACTGACTTTTTTTATACTTGACGCTACTGCAGGTAATTTAGAGACAGTTGGCAGTCCGAGTGTCTCTGAACTTTCAGTAGATTCCTCAATTGGGCACTTGCGTGGGCGATTTGGTTCCGAGCATACAAGGTACAGTGTTTATAAGCAGTTTCAACTATTTGTGTTAGTAGCGTTTTGACTTGCTTCTGTTCTTTTATTGCAATTCTATGCACGTTAGTTCCCACTATAGCTGTAACAAGAAACAGCAGCTTTTTTTATAGTTCTTTTGGTTTATTTGTGCACTATAATTGTATTTATAGCTTGCTGCTGTTTTTTTTTTATATTTCGCTACTTGTGAGCAAAAAAAAAAAAAAAAAACCACCTTTCCCAGCTGTTTCTATACAGAAAGACCAGCTTGTGTATTAAACTGATAATTTTTAAAATAGCTACAGCGGCGAAACTGGCAGTACTGGTACTGTAGACGATAAAGGCAGAGCCGCACGCACACGTGAATATTCACCGGCTGGAGCCAGCAACGGCAGCAGCCTTGGAGACGCAAGTGAAACTTCCAGCAACGACGGAGCAGGCAGCTGTTGTGAGAGCAATAGTACTGCCCAGCGCACGTTTATGCGAGGAAGCCAACAAGCTGCACACAGCAAACGGAACAGCGGCAGACATCCCGCACGCACAAAACCACCTCCTGATACCGAAGACGGATCCGAGTCAGTGGACGAGTCCGGAGCTAAAACAGACTCCGAAACCCAGTCACGAATCCCCCTACGTGCCTCACGTAGGACTACTATGGGTGTAGGTGGAAGCGGCACAAGTACACTTGGGCTTAACTATTCCAACATATTTAGTGGCCGGCCTCAAGGAATCCACAAGGCTGCCACAGCTATAGGCAAAACCCCGAGCAATACCAAGCCGGGACAAGCAGATAATCGGACTAAAGCGCGACTGCAAGTAACAGCAGCAGCAGCAGCAGCAGCAGCAGCAGGCAACGCCGAAACAGCGACCAGCAAAGTACCATCTCGAATACCAGTATCTACTGCAACACGGGTCGGCAAAAAAGCAAGTAGTTCAACTCTTGCTGGCGAAGCTAAAGAGCCTCAATCGCCAATTAAATCTCAGCAAACGAAGGCCAAAGGCAGCATTAGCACCAAGGCAAATACGATGTCGCGTGCTACGGCCAGCAGCTTTCTTAATCCACATTTGCGGCGCCGCAGCAAAAGCGGCGTCTTTGACGCTTCGCCACCAGCGGAAGCTGCCAACAACAACGACACAAGCGAATTTCAAACCGGCGCAGCAGCAGCAGCGGCAGCAGTTGGTGTAAACTCCGGCGCAGCCACAATCAGCGCAGCAGCAACAAAGGGACGTGTGGGCATGGGCAGAATCGGTGCTGAAAGACATTATTTAAGCCGCCAACCGCCTGGAAGCGACAGTGACCGCGTCTCTGGCGGAGGCGTGCTAGCAAGTACAGCAGCTGCCGGAGCTGCTGGTCGGCCGCGACGGATGACACATCAGGCTACCAAGCTGACAATCGACCCTGAGCGGGCACGGGCAGCAGGCGCTACCCTGGCAAAGCGAGTACCGGCAACTGCCACAGAATCAGGGTCCAAGTTTATGCGCACGCCATCGAATTCCGACTTGCCAAAGTCTACTAGCTCATCGGAAAAGGACACCACAGCTGGGGATAGCAGCGAGTCTGCCAAGCCCAGCACATCGCGTCCACGGCCCAGAGGGTCGACTACATTTACAAGTACACATCAGCCGCTGCAGGCCAAACTAGAGACCAAGGCAGCTGCTGCCTCCGACGGCGATCGCACACGACCCACACCAGCGCAGCGTGGGGGGAGGCCATCGCTGGGAGCAGGAGCGAGACTTCCAGCGTGGAGGGCACAGCAGGCAGTGCGCGAGTCGGGCGAACGAGCCAACTCGACAGCTCAGCAGCGCAGATCAGGATCGCATGTACCTGGAGCTAAGGTGGCAGTGCAAGAAACCAAAGAAAAGACTAGTAGTGACGATGTAAAGGATAAGTTCAAGTTAAAAGCACAAAAGCCAGCACAGGCGCCTAATCGGCCGCCGCCAGTGGGGAGAACCACCACAGTGCCATCATCGGCAGCCAGTGCTATCGGAATTGGCAGTTACAATGCATCGGGCTATCAGCCGGGTGGACGGATAGGCGGTGCCCGTCCAGGCGCAGCTGCAAGCGTAGTTGGAGCTATACCACCATCACAGCCAAGCGCAGCCGTTTTGCAGCAGCAACAGCAACAGCAACAACTATCGGGTGTACAAGCACATGTAGCAAACTACCAGCAGCGGTTGGGTGGTACATCATCAGTGGTATCAGCCGCGCCAGCAGTAAATCAGCAAGCAATGCCTATGAACTTTTCAGGCAACAAGGGCGGCAATGCGGCGCAGGCGCCGCGAGCGAGTTCAGCACATTCATCGGGGCGGATATCAACGCCAGCTACTGGCGGAGTAGCAGCACTGACGCCGCAAGAAGCGCTAGCACGGTATGGACAGCAGCTAAGTGCAGCTGAGCGTACCGAGATTCTAGAGTATCCGCACGTGTACTATGTGGGGTCAGGGCGTGGACGCGCTGGCGTGCGGATGTATGACGACGAGCGTGGCGACTATGTGGTACAGATGCATGACCATCTGTTGTATCGATATGAAATTTTGGAAGTTCTGGGCAAGGGCTCGTTTGGGCAGGTGTTGCGAGCACGCGACCACAAGACCGGTGAAGTGGTTGCGGTCAAGATCATCCGAAACCGCAAGCGCTTCCATCACCAGGCACAGGTGGAGGTAAAGCTGCTAGAGTGCTTACGGCGGTGGGATCCGTCAGGAGCGCACCATATATTGCAAATGACAGCAAGCTTCTATTTCCGCAACCATCTGTGCATAGTGATGGAGCTGCTGGGAATGAACCTGTACGAGTGGCTCAAGGCGCACCAGTTTGCTGGAACACCAGCTCCGCTGCTGCGGCACTTTACGGTGCAGATGCTGCAGGCACTTCAGCTGATGGGTCGGCATCGGATCATCCATGCAGATCTCAAGCCTGAAAACATCTTAATGGCAGGACAAGTGCCGATGCCGAGCCGACGTGCAACGGTGCATCCGCTGACGCAGCCGCAGCTGGGTGGAGACATGCAGCGTGGGCTCTATGGAATCAAGGTGATTGATCTGGGCTCGAGCTGCTTTGAGACGGAGCGAGTGTACACGTATATCCAATCGCGGTTTTATCGGGCGCCAGAAGTGATTCTGGGGCTGCCCTATGGACCAGGGATTGACATGTGGTCGCTGGGGTGCATTGTGGCCGAGCTGCTGACGGGATACCCGCTGTTTCCGGGCGAGAACGAGCGTGAGCAGCTGTGGTGCATGCTGGAAGTACTGGGGCCGCCGCCGCCGTACCTGGTGGAGCGGGCACCGCGGTGCGGCGACTTTGCAGATGCAGCACCATATGGGTCGCAGGGGGCAGGGGTGCTGGCAAATGGCGCCTGTGTGACTGGCGGAGTGGCAATTCGTCCATACACAAACTCAAAGAACAAGCGGCGGCGGGCCGGAGCGCGGCCGCTTGATCAAGTGCTGGCGCGTGCACGAGACCCTCGGCTGGTGGATTTTGTAGCACGGACGCTGGCGTGGGACCCGGCGCAGCGGCTGACGCCCGAGGACGCGCTACGGCACCCGTGGATCACCGATGCGCCGGTGCTGGGCATGGCACAGCCAGCATACGTAGTGCAGCCCAGCATGGTGCCGCATAACGCGTATATGCAGATGCCTCCTCAACCTGCTCACACGCACCAGCACCCACAAGCACAGCCAGGCTATGGTCATATGGCTGCTGCACGTACACGAAAGGCTTGAGTGTAGAAAAAAAAATATTTTATTATTATTATTCTTTTTATTCAAATTAATACTGGATGGAATGCAGCAATGCGTTGGTGGGGCTTGGTGAACCAGTGTCGACAGCCGAAGCAGCAGCGATCCGTGTACTGGTGGTACCGGTGGGCCGGGTACGAGCTGAGCGGTTCTGGTCGTGGACACGCGAGCTGACACGTAGCGGAAGCATGGGAGCAGTGCGGCTGGAGTTTGTAGCCCGTACAGGAGAACACGAGCATCTGGAGGGGCTGCAGACACACCGGCAAGTGCTGGGAGTGGTGGGGCTAGTCGACGGAGCTATATGCAGCGACATAACCGATAGCAGTGCCGTATTTGCCGCCGAAGTGGCCGGTCATGCAACAGCGGTAGCCAGCCAGTGCCTAGCCTACGACGCCGATGCAGATGCGGTAGCGGCTGCCGAAGGAGTAACAGCAATAGCAACACCAGACGATATTCGGATAGCCGCCGATGAATTGGCAGGAGCACTGGTATCGGCATTAAACGTAATGGCAGCGACATTGGAAGAGCAGGATGAGGGGGACGATAGTAGCGCGACAGCACGACGTGGTGCTGAGCTGGAGCGTGAGCGAGTAGAGGCCCAGCAGGGTGGAGGCAGCGGGCGCTTGCACAAGTTGCGTGGCGACGTGCTGCTGATGGCAGGACGAGCCACTGAAGCGCTAGGCGAATATACAAAGGCCATTGAAGCGAGCGAGTTGGTGGGCGATCGGCTGTGGCAGGCAGCAGCAGCTGAGGGCTACTGTGCAGCACTGGTACAGCTGGCGGCCCGCGATCCTGAGGCAGCTGGTGTGTATATAATTGGAATGCCAGGAGCCGATATACAACTAAGCAGCAACAGCGACATGGCAGCAGTGGCAGCAGGGATAGCTGAGGTGCATGAGCTTGTGCCAAAGATGATGCAGCTGTGCCATGCAGTAGCACCGATACTGGTTGCTGAAGCAAGCATTCGGGCAGCTCAGGCAGTGCAGGCAGCACGGGCAGCTGGCGAAGGCAAAGCAGAGCAGGCTTTACGCGCGCTGGCACAAGGGAAAACAATTAGGTGCGCTGTCGGAGAACGTCGTAGTGCAGTAGCCGAATGGGCAGGGCGTGCCTGGGACTGTGTGGATGGACTGGATCTGCCAGAACAGCTGCGTATCGCAGCAGCAGCTGGCACAGTGACCAGCGCAGCTGGGCTACGGCGGCGTGCAGTGTTCTACCTGCGACAGTTTGTTTTGCGAGCAGTACCGCTGTTGATGCGTGCTGGCCGAGCTGAGCATGCGGCACAGACTGCCTTTGCTGATGGAGCAGCAGCCTTTGCAGCTGTTAATGCACAGGCAGCAACTAGTGTGGCTGGACATGGATTGCCACCGGTGCTTTTGCAGCAGCCAGGAAATGGGCGTTTACACGGTCCAGCTCTGCCTGATGGGCTGCGATCAGCAGTAATGGCATGTGTAGATGCGCTGGAGCGCAAAGTTGGCCAGTGGCCAAGCCTGCGTGCAGATGTTCTACGTGCGTGCATGGCAGCAGCAGCAGTGCTGCCCAGCCCAGCACATGCAGCAGCTGCGGCGGTCCAACTGGCTAGCTGTCTCCAAAGAAACAGTTTGGTGTTACAGCGGCGCGCTTTGGCTGACGAGCAGCACATTTTACGTGGATTTTTGCAACGCACAGCAGCACAACTGGCACCAGAACAGACAGCCGAGCTGAGTGCGGCACTAAGCGGGCTGCTGGTGAGCATCCATCATGTAGAGCTAACTGCGCATGCTCGTCCTGAGCGTACAGCCAAAGCAGCTTCAGTTGCAGCCGATTCGCTTTTCCTGCACAATCCAAGCACAGCAACTGCCATTAAGTTAGCAACAGCTACCACTGTAGCGGGCGAATGTGCATGGTTTGTAGTGACATTGTGCAACCCGCTGCCGTTTGCCCTGGTGCTAAGTGACATGCGACTGCTGGGTGCACAAGATCCTGGAGTTTTATGTACAGTGCCAACCGGCAGTGTGAGTCGCGTGCTGCTGCCACTGACGCCACAAGTGCCTGCCGAGCAGTTGGTGATCCGTGGTATCAGTGCGCGTGTATTCCAGCATGCAGAGATACAGTGCACACTGGCAGATGGCGATACAGATGCTGGTCGCCGCCTGCGCAAACGCCAGTTACAGCAGCGTCTGGATGCGGAAAGACGAAGCCTGGTTTCCAATAATACCACCGTAGACATCTTGTCGCCAGTGGATGAAGGCTGTGCACTGAACGTAACTGTAACGCCGGGTCTTCCATATCTATCAGTAGTTTCAAGCAGTAACAGCCAGCTGCCATTAAGTCTGTTTGAGGGTGAAACATACGTGGTGGATCTGGTACTGGCTAATTCTGGCATTGCATCGGCTGACTGGCTGAATGTATCATTTGAGCCTTCTGAGGGCGATGCAGAGCGTCGTGAGGTGGTAGATGCGGCTACCTTATTCTGCTTGCAGGGGGCTGATGCAGGTGTGGATCCATGTGGCACATGTACACTGAGTATACGCGTAGATGGGATTCCGGGGCTGCAAAATGTATGTGTGGTGGTACGGTACGGCACTAATCAGGCGCCCGAGTGGTCGCGTGTGCTGCGGTGGACATTGCAAGTATCAGTGTCTCCACTGCTGGTTCCAGTTACAGCTGCAGCAGGTAATGCGCTGCCAGTGCAGTTTTATGATTTGCCTCCGTATATGGAACGTGCGTTGGGTACTCAGACGCAGATTGAGTCAGATGTGCTCCGTGCATTGCGTGATGCAGCTCAAAGCCGTAAGTTAGCTGCAGACCAATTCTGTCTGGCAGAGATAAGCGTAAGCAATGCTGGTGCTTCTGACTTGCAGCTACTTATTGAAGTTGACTTGGGATCAGATCGTACATACACGTTGAAGTCCAAGATTCCTGCGCATGCCAGCCTGGCACGGGTAACTTTGCCTTTATTGCGGGTGCAATTATCAGCCGACGAGCAAAATGCGCCTGTGCCAGGAATCGAGGCCGATGGCGGCGCAGATATCTCGCTGTTTTATCCATGGCGATCATCATTGCTGCCATCAGCTGCTGACGACGTAAAGTGGCAACGTGGCAAATCAGTAGACCATGGGCGGCAATTTGTAATACCTCGACAGACCAACAGCACGAGCGTGAAAATGCAGCGCGTTTTCTACTGGACAAAGCAGGCTCTGGTTGAGCGAGTACGCATACGCTGGACATGCATGCAATCGCAGAGGACAGGGTTTGTTGATCCGCGTACATTACTGCAGCTGGATCAGCGACAGCTGGCAGTGGTAAGACCGCGTTTGCTACAGATGCATATGTTTGTGGATGGCAATGAGCCAGTCCGTGCCGGACAGCAGCTTTTGCAAGCTCAATGCCAGACGAGACATCCGACTCAGCTAGTGATAAAGCTAAACAACCAGTCTCTGCATGCGCTGAATCCACTGGTTAGTGTGCAAGTCGTGGGCCATCCTTTAGTGCCACATATAGCACCGGTGGATGCATGGGCACATCGGCCAGGCTATAAAGAACGGTTGGCAGCAGCGGCTGTCTCACTACCAAACACCAGTCAGCGCAAACAAAGTCCACGCTTTAGATTCAAGCAGCCAGCTGTGACTATGGACCCAGTCAAGAGCGAGCTCAACACCGGCGATCTGCTTCCTGAGTCCAAGCAGGCTGAGCTAACAAGTGGCATAGTGCTGGACAATATCAGCCAGTTGCTATTGCCAGAGATACCAGCTACGGGCACAAGTGAGCTGGCGCTTCCACTGTATGTATCTGTTCCTGGAAGATACCATATAGACATTGCCATCAACGACAAATGCCATAGCTCTAACTTGGTACAAGAGACATTGATGATCAATAGCTGATTTTATTACTACTGGTTTTTGAGATCTTCTTGCTGGCTGAGTTTACGCGAATACTTTTCAACTTGGAAGATTATGTCGTCACCATGCAAGTCGTCTGCATTAACACTAAGTGTCTTGCCATCCTTGAACTTTACCTCTATGCGTGAAGGGTCTTTCAAGTGACTTGTCGTAGTAACGTCAATTTTGCATGTGGGATTTGCTTGGGAGTTTTCCTTTGAGTATATACGGTTCAGAAACACTTTGGTCGAAGTCGCTGTTTTGGAAAACGGACAGAACGCAGCTTTGATATTGGTAATTTGCTTCAACATTATAACGATAAAAACTAAAGAAAAAGAAAACGCTTTAATCAAATTTTAAGTATAAAAATCCCAAGTTTTCTGTAAATATATTTTTTGCTTATTTTTAAATCAAAAACAAGGTTTTTTTGTGCTAGAATGAGCGATACAGAAGACAAAGCACCGGTGGTGGAGACATCTGCGCCAGCATCCAAGTATGGAGACAATCCGAATTCGGCGGTAGATGCGCAAGCACGCATAGTTCAGCAAAAGGGCGTACTGGACGATGTAATTGACGGAGTGCAATTGGGGCTATTGGTGATACTATTCATCTGTCTTATATTTGTTGCTATTCTAGGGCGAAGCCTGCCAACAGTGTTTCCAGTAACCAAGCCTGTATACGACTTTGTTTTGAGTTTACCGGAAACAGTTGGCGACCTGCCACAAACTCTTTGCGCAGTATGGGAGATGCGCCCTACCAATATCAACGAGCTAACTGAGACCATCCGTATGCTGTCTGAATGGCTTCAAGAGGCCTTGCATACGCTACCTTATAAGCAGTGCGTGCTGGGATTTTCTTGGAGCATGTATTTGCTGGAGACAAAGCTGAATATTAGACAACGTGATCGGTTGCACGAGGTGAGGCGGCCAAAAGCCATTTCATCGTTTATTTCTCGCCAAGTGTACTTGGAAGCCAATGCATATGGACTGGATAAAAGCAGCTTGCAGTTGGTCAAGGATTTTGTAGGGCAGATTCAAACCACAATGATTATTGTTTATGATATGATTCCTCAGCTATGGACGGCAGTTGGCGTGCAGATGAATGCGTGGTTGGGGCTTGATAGCGACTATGCGATTACTCAGTCGGTACTGTTTTTCATTGCAGTCATGATGATTTCCACCGTGTTGTCTTTGCCATTTGACTTGTATGCTACATTTGTGGTGGAGAAGCGTCATGGGTTTAATAAGCAGACCATGGGACTGTTCTTCTCAGATATGGTCAAATCGCTGGTTTTGACGGTGGTTTTGGGCGCCCCTATTTTGGCAGGGTTTTTGTGGGTGATTGAGCGCACGGGCTCAAAGTTCTTCCTGTATGCCTGGGCATTGATGGCATTGGTGCAGTTGTTGCTGATTGTCATCTATCCTACGTTGATCCAGCCTCTGTTTAACAAGTTTGATCCTCTGCCTCAAGGCGAGCTGCGTGAGTCCATCGAGGCATTGGCTAGTCGGCTGAAGTTCCCCCTGAAGAAGCTTTATATGGTGGATGGCAGCAAGCGTTCTAGCCATAGTAACGCCTATGTATTTGGATTTTTCAAGGCCAAGCGCATCGTAATTTACGATACGCTGATAGAGCAGTGTACCACCGATGAGATTGTCGCTGTGGTAGGACACGAGCTGGGCCACTGGAAGCAAAACCACACGCTAAGAATGCTCGTAGTGGCACAGTTCCAAATTCTATTTATCTTCTTTGCTTTTAGCTGCTTTATTGCCGAGCAGTCCATGTACAAGTCCTTTGGCATTGATGGAATGCCAGTGATGCTGGGATTCTTGTTCTTCCAGTATCTCTACGAGCCCCTAGGTAGCTTGATGCAGTTTGCCGTCAATGTGATGTCGCGCAAGCACGAGTTTGAAGCAGATGCATTCTCTAAGAACCTTGGATATGGTAAAAGTTTGGCTTCGTGTCTGATCAAGTTGCAGATTGAGAACAAGGCAACAATGAATCCTGATCCCATCTATTCTGCCTACACTTATTCTCATCCTCCTCTGGTTGAGCGTCTTAATGCTTTAGGCAATCCTCATTTGGCATCCAAGAAAGAATAAATAAATTTTCATTATACCCATTAGTATTTAAAAGCACTATATTTGTGTCTTTATGGCTGCAAGAGCATTGGAAACTACCGTTTTCATTTCGGGCGTCATTTGGTATTCATCGATGTTTTGTAGAGTGCACCACGAATATGCCTGATGCTCTTCGGGAGCCAGCTTTACTGTCTGCTCTGGCTGTACCATCACACAAAAGTTCAGCTGCAGTGATCTTACACTCAGCTGTTTATCTGCGTTTATATCATCGCTATGCCCTTCTTGGTACTTTGACGTGAGATATTCAAAGCTGGCAAATTGGCCAGTTATCTGAGTGACGTCTAGCCCAGTCTCCTCGCGTACTTCACGGATAATAGCTTGCTTGATGGTTTCACCTGGATCAACTCCTCCTCCCGGTATCTCCCATTGATTAGGAAAGGAACGCTCGTGAGCAGCACGTTGCACTACCAATACTGATCCATTTTGGTGGATGGCAGCACCAATTACTAATCGATCATACGTGGAGTTGCTCTTGTCCTTCAAGCTATCAAGGAAAACAGAAGCAGGTTGCTCAATATCTATAATAGCCATCTCTATCTTTTTTATAAAGAAAAACAAAGCGAAAAAAAAGTTATATATATGACATACATATAGTGAACTGCGGTCACATCTAATCAATCAACTTTAATCTACTAGTTTTTTTTATTTCAACTAAAAAAACTCCTCTTTCTTTTTAACAATTTTTTTTTGGGAGTAAATGGAATCGCTTGCTTCTCGTACTAGTACACGAGTGTTTACACCTCGATCTCGATCCTTACGTACAGTTACCAATAGCCAAAACACCAGCCAAGCTGCCAGTCCCACACCCTCCTTACGCTCACCACAACGTAACGTAGAACCAAAGCAAGCTTTTTTGCCCAAAGTTACTACATGGGATCCCAACTCCGCGCCATTTATTCACATTGGTATTGATACACAAAGTGGGTCTTTGAAGCAGCTCAAATCTCACGACGATGTGAAGCAACGGTATGCGGTGGCTCTAGGAATGCAACCTGGCCAGATGATTACTATGCAAGGAATTGTCGATGTATGTGTGCTTGAAGGATCTATTTCAGTGTATGAGCACAAGATTAATGCAGCAAGTGGATGGTCCCGGGTATACTCGCCAACCTCTCACCCACTAGCATGTATTCGAGCCATTGGTGCTAGCAATGCCGATGGTAATGGTCATGAGGATATTAACAGAATTTGTCACCTCTGGAATGGTGCTATTGAGGAAAAGTGCGAGGTAGTGGTAGTGCTGCGTATGGTAGATTGTGGCTTAAACAATATAGGCTCAGTAATGCCTGCTTATTCGCCCCTATTTAGAATCAAGCCTTTGTGGGAGCGCAAGGGCGTGGCCTTACCCAAACAATCGGTAAAGCGGCGGCTTGCGTTAACTCGGATTAAATCGATGATCAAAGACATAAGCGCAGATGGCAAAGAGGACGTCAACGATACTTGCTCGAATAGCAGCGATCATGATAGCAGCCAGCCCGGAAATACCACTGAGACTCAGGAAGGAGAAGACATTGTCGTAGAAACAATCGTTGAGCAAGTAGTCGACGAATATCAACTGCAAATGGCGTTGGGTGTTGCTGGCGCAACGCCTGTATTGTATCTGACGCAAGAGCTACAACTGGTGCAATCTCCACAAAGCTGGGCCGATGTTTTAGACCAGGCTAGTCGAGCTCCCTTGCAGCTAAACGAAGAATTTGAACCTACTGCACCTATTTATGTGGTTGCAGGAGGCCAGGGTCTGGGAAAATCCACATTTTGTCGGCTATTGACCAACCGTTTGCTTGACCGCTTTGGCCAGGTGTTTTATATGGATACTGATCTGGGCCAATCCGAGTTTGCTGCTCCTGGAGCACTATCTCTTACTTTGGTTGACTCCCCGATATTAGGTCCGCCATTCACACATACGCTGCATAGAGAGTTTGTTCATGCGGTATATATGGGTGTGGTGTCTCCCAAAAACGATCCTGATCGCTATGTGGTGGCAATTGAGAAGCTGGCTGCTGTGTATCGCGACTATGTGAGTCGCGAGCGAGACACGCAGTCAAACACCATTATCCCTCTTGTAGTTAACACGCAAGGATGGATCAAAAACCTTGGCTTGGACTTGCACTACTCACTATGTGAGCAGGTGCGTCCTACAAACTATATTCAAGTTTATGATCCTGCAGCGGCACTTGCAGAGTCTTATGAAGACAACAAAGATAATGGCTATAGTGTGTTGGAAGTCGATAAAATGGCTCCATTGATTGACTTTGAGTCTATCGAAAACTGCAATCCACAAGTAGCATGGATTTCGGCAATGAACTTTGATCGTGCTGTCCAAGAGCTATGCGCAACTCAGCAACGCCATAGATCCAATTTGGTGACAGGCGAATTAGAACCAAAAATGGGAGATCTATCGCTATCTTCACCAGTCACAATGGAACCGCCATCAAACCGCAAAGGACTTCGACTGAATGCTTCCGATATGCGCACTCTATCATTGCTGTCCCACCTTTATGCCTGTCACTCGGGTAGCAGCAAGCAAGCGGATGCAGTACAGTATTCCCATTTGCCTGTGCACAAAATAATCGAACCCAGATGGAATATGAATTTGCCCGTCGCCGCTCAACAACCCTTTTCAATATCGTGGACTGATTTGATTATATGGATGGGCGAAGAGGATGTTCCACCAAGCCAGATTCTGCGAGCACTAAATGGCACACTGGTAGGGCTTATATGCGTGGCTCGAATGTCCGACACACATGTGTGGACTGATGATGTAATCCGTGGACTATACACAAACGGCATCAGCACAACACAAGCAGCAGTAGAATTGAGCGAGCCTGGATCTCGTATTTTTGCTCCTTCTATCGACATTGCAAACGACGAATCTATGGAGCATAAGAATGCCAGCATGCTACCACGTATTGTATATGGTCAGCCCAACGTTAACGCCACGACATTTGTTGCTCATGCGGTGGTACGTTCTATAGATGTTGCTGAAAAACGCTTGTTATTGCTACTACCACCGCTGCTTTTATGTTCTGGTACAGATATTTTGCATCGGGTGGTAGGTCTGGTAAAGGGTCCGGGAACCGGCGCTTTTGGTTTAGAAATGCCAGTATGGGCAATGACTGACGGCGGATTTGCCGAACGAGCTATGGGAAGCAGTGCCAAAGCATCCAATTTACGCAAGCGGCGGCGGTTAGACAAAAAGGGACAGCTCCCAGTTGTCCCAGAAGAGGTTAACTTGGGCATTCAGGAAGCTCCATATTTGTCTCTAGAAATAGATGGTGGCATCGGGGCCTCTACTTTACGTGCAAAGGGTGGGCTGATGCGGCGAGCATTACAATAGTTTTTTATTATAGTTCATCACTGTCCGTATCCTCTTCAATATCCATAGCCTCATCGCTATCCTCGCTCTGTTGTGACGAGCCATCACTTTCTTGTACCTCGTTGCTATCATCCACAGCTAAAGAATCTAGAGCAAGTAATCCTATTTCGTCAGGGTCGCGTAAAGCAAAAGTGAAGGATTCGTCTGGCAGAAGTGGATCAATAGCTGTAGGAATAACATCATGGATGCATGTTGACATTTCCAAGGCTAGAGACAGCAAATCTGTAGCTGCTGAATCACCCGGCTTCTCAGCTAAAATGCGATGGTACATTTCGATAGCCTGGTCTAAATCAGCAGAGCATGTAGCAGAGTCAGGGTACACTGTCAATGCTCGTGAGTGCAAGCAAAAAGCTAGCGACATCCAAATTGCAGGCTCATTAGGTGCATGTTCATAAGCAGCCTGCAGACACTCTAAAGCAGCCGAAAATTCATTTAGCTTGCGTAAAGTATTTCCCAAATTATGCTTGACTAGCGCCAAACACGCTCGAGTTTCAGCAGGCAACTTAGTATTTGATTCATGCTTGCTGCTTACAATAAACACTGCGTTCAGCTTAGAATCTGCTTGAGCAAGCAAAGCTCGTAACGAAAGCATAAATAACAAGCGAGCGTGAGCCAGATTGTTGGTACTGTAGTACATGGCGCCAAGATCGTTCAATAACTGTGCATCAGACAGAGATGCTGAGTAAATGGCACCTTCAGGGATTTCCTTGTTTGAAAAACACCATGATAACGCTTGCGAATGTTTCACTGGGTCTAGTACAGGCTTCCACGCAGAAACCCACTCATAAATAGAATACCCGCTCAGACATTGCGCACTTGCGTTAAAGCACGACTCGGCCATACCCAAATCACCCATTTGCAAATACACACCGCCCAAGCTACTTAGTGGGATATGCGCCAGCCTTGTCCCGCGAACCGTACAATGCTGTTTGTAAGACAGCGGTTTTTTACTAGGCGTTTGTGCTGTGGAAGCTGGAGTATCGCGACCACCGCCATGTACCACCCCATCGCATCCACACAAGCCTACCGCTGTATGCAGAGCCCGAGTCGCTGCCTCCCATTCTCCTGAAACAATAAATGTATGAGCAAAGGCCACCCAAGCAACCACGCTCCGTGGAGATGCCAGTGTAGTTTTAGCCAGCCACCTCCGTGCTTCTTCCAGGGCACGCTCAGCCTCAGGAGACAGTGGCAAGCTACGACGCATTGATACCAAACCGGCCATTCCTGATTGCTGCTCGTTATTCATAAAACTCACCCCAGTAATATTTGCTGTCATCACCCATTCATGGCGCACTGCATTGGGGGTAGCCATCAACAAGGCACTTACCAGATAGTAGCAGCCAATGGCATACCACGCTAGTGATGCACCAGCAAACTCATATTGAGTGGAATAGCCCACAGCCTGTACGCTTGATGTGGTCAGGATGTTTAGCAATGATGATGACTCGGTGCTTACAGTTTGCAAGGGCCCCAGGGCGCTAGAGTATGTGGCTAGCGCCGGCGGCCCTGCATGTGTCCAAGTCGGAAGCCCCCAAAGGCCACGCCATGCCGCAAGTGCAGTTGCCTCAGCACTCTGCACAACCGACCGTGCTGCCACATAGCCTGTAGAGCCTGTTGTATATGCAGAATGGGTTGGTGTTGGTGCACTAAACGCTCCTGGAGTTTTAGATGGGGTCTCAGGCACCAGCAGACCGCGTGCCCCTGATCGCAGTCTTCCTGTCCCTGCGACTGCTGCGGACACGCCTGATCCTCGCGGTGTCGATAAAGAAAAGCTCGGCTTATGACCACCCTCAGTTATGCTGGCTGATCCGCTACCAGTATCTCGAGGCTCAGCTTCAGCGCGCTTGACAGCCGACAAGCCAAACTCCTCAGCCAACTCATGAGCAATCCGAAACAGCGCATCCTTAGCATACAGCATCGTTAATGCAGTTATATGAACTGCAGTTGTGCTTGGATCCGGCACCCGTCTCAGTTCCAGCGCTCGCGTGGTATGTTCTAAGCAGCTACGTGCTTGGCCTAATGACAATAGACGAGCCGCATGGATCGTACGCAGAGATGGATCATTGATTAGAGCGGGATACCGAGAAAGCAGTAAATGAATGGCTTGATCATTAGTTTTAGCATATGGCTGCGTAGCTAAGCAGTAGTTTTGAAAAAATTCCGCTGATGACCCACATACTTGCGACCAGTTGGCGTTGCAGATAAGTTCGGTTTCTTCTTCAGCAGTAAGCAGCCCATGGTCACGAAGTCCTGTCCATGCTTCCCAGCACCGCGGATCCAAGCGAATTGCTTCAGTCCATATGCGTGCAGCCAACGCATCCAGCCCTGAAAGATGTGTTGATTGATGAGTGTCGTCAGCTGCAGAGGTTGTAAATCGTGGCTCAGCAGGATATTGTTGTAGCAATTGCTTGATTCCAGGTGTAGCTTCTGTAGCACCCACATTGCTCAACTGGATCACTGCTGCTCCTTGCATGTACATCATCCACGCTTGTGGATTGAATGGCTGCACTGCTTCATGGTCCACTTTGTTCTCTTCAAACTCAGCTGAATTCGGAGGATCTAACAGCGATGCCATATTTTGCAAGTCGCTTTTCAGCTGTGTAGGCCGCTTATTCCCGGTTGGTGTTTGCGAAAACAGTGATGTCTCGCCAGCCTGTTGGTTCAAATCCTGCCGAGTATCATGGTTAAGCAATGCAAGCGCGTCTTCTGCTCTTCCCAGCCGCATAGCCACTACCGATGCCAAATATCGGCCTGTAGAACTCTTGTGCACCATTTGAATGTATTTGGGGCTAATGAGCAGCTCTTCCGCTTGGCGATACTGTCCATTTGTAACCAATGCGTCTGCTAGCCATAATACGTCGTCTAAGGAATTTGATAGTAGCAGTGCCTTTTCAGCCCATATAAGTGATGTGCTCCATGCTAGACCCTGAGCACAACTAGCTCGCAAGCTGCGCAGATGCAAAAGAACCTCCTGTTCACTCATACTCTATTTCTACAAATTCAAAAACACCATGCTAATCTTCTTTTCTTGGTTGATGGTTGTTGCTGCAATTGTCAATAAATAAAGTATGGGGTTTAATTTAAAAAGTCATATCAATAGTATTGGTACCATAGCTTTTCGTCCTCTGTAGACTCAAAAGCTGGTAAAAAGGTGTGTCGAAGGACTTTGGTAAACCCTTCAGCAGTGCTAGGCAATGACAGGCGCTTAAAGAAGCTGTGATATGCAACTTCGGGAACACGGTCTGCAGGCCTGGGCACATTATATAGAGAAATGCTGCTACTGCTAAAGTAGCGTGCTTGAACCAGCTGCGTTCTAAAGTTGTTATTATGCATGGCTAAATCCCGCGACTCATGTTCAAAAACAACAGCAATGCAGTCGGCGCTGTTTTCGTTGGCAATAGCAATAAACGAGCTTCGAGCAGCTTCATCCGCATTGGTGTTGTCGATAACTGCCAGACCGTTAGCTTTAAGCACATTGCGCACCGCATCCTCACATTTCTTGCGCGTTTTCAGCTCGTCCATATTTACGCGCTCGCAGCCTAGCGGAAGCAGATGCCTGAGGGTAAATGTAGACTTGCCGCATGCTGGTGGACCAATAAGCATGATGAGTAAGCCACGTTTAGCTTCCTTGGCTGCTTCAATATGCTGAGTTACTGAGTCCATTAGCTCTGCGTGCAGAGTATGATTGGGAACAAATTGCCGAGGCGAAAATCGGCTGATTGGCCACTCCTGTGGCTTTGGCAGCTTTAGGTCATCAAGATCGCATTTGCCAAATATTTCTTCTGGCGTATAAAATGGCACACCAACATTAAGAGCAAATGCCAAATCAGAGTCGCTAAAGTCGGCTATTGCTCCAGGACACCAGCCCTTGGGCCGTCCAGCAGCATCACCAACAAAGAAGCTGCTAGCTTTATCAACCTGCAGATCACCATTATCAAGCTGTGCCAGATGCCACATGCCTGGACTCGGCTTGCGCATATAGTCCTTGTCAATTGCTGCGAATATAGTGAATGGGACATTCAGTGCTTGGGCAATATTGCTGATTTTAGTTCGATACTCTACGCCCTTCTTGCTAATCTCCGCCTTATCTTTGCCTGGCTTCAGTCCATTTTGATTGGAAATGATGACAATACGATAGCCGATTTCGTGTAGTTTTTGCAGCAGCTGAGGCACTTGGGGGTGGAAGAAGCGCCAGTCGTTGGCATCTTTGGGAAACCGTCCTTTGCCCTTGATAGTTACCAAAGTAAAGTCTAGATCAAATGTAGCAAACTTAGACGACGGTACAGGCGAGCCCCACTTGCCCATCCATGTTTTGCCTATTTCTTTCCATACCACTTGGTCTACTGCGGCTGTATTGCTGTTAGCTTTGCTTTTCTTACTCGGAAAAAATGCGCCCAGCGATTTCTGTTGTGGGCCTTTGCCGTTGCTCGTGCTTGTTGTAGCAGGCTGCAAATCATCATGCATTCTATGCTTCAAGCTCCTAGTCATTAAAAGATAGAAAAAAAAGGACAAGACTTTGAGCATCCACCATTTTGGTCTTAAATAGACCAACTCGGTCCAGCTAGCAGTTAGCGGCTCGATACAAGCGAGCCGCTTCGGAGGATTTAGGAGGGTATGGCCTGTGCTTATCAAGGAAAAACTTTCCGATAAGATGAAACTTCGCTTTCTTTTATCTTCCTCCCAAAAAAATGCTCAGCTCACGAATTCACTCGCGTTTGTCTAAGGCAGTGGTTAGTATTAACTATTTGCTAGAGGTACTATTGGAACGTTTAAGCTAATCAATTTGTTTTTAGTTACAAAACACTCGCAAATTCCATTCGTCACGTACGGCGCTTCGTGTGATAGGCACACAGCCGCTGCGTGCCCAAGAGGCGACCAACACATTTTCGCCAAAATACGAGGTTATCGACCACACTTATGATGCAGTGGTTTTGGGAGCAGGAGGAGCAGGCCTGCGCGCTGTGATGGGCCTGGCCGAAGCTGGATTTAAAACAGCATGCGTAACCAAGCTGTTTCCTACGCGCTCTCATACAGTGGCGGCGCAAGGCGGCATCAATGCGGCACTTGGAAATATGACCAAAGATGACTGGCGCTGGCACATGTATGATACGGTTAAGGGTAGCGATTGGCTGGGTGATCAGGATGCCATCCACTATATGTGTCGCGAAGCACCCAAGGCAGTTATCGAGCTGGAGCATATGGGACTGCCATTCTCGCGTACTCCCGAAGGAGTCATCTACCAGCGGCCATTTGGTGGCCAGTCTTTGGAGTATGGCAAGGGCGGCCAGGCTCGTCGTACCTGCTGTGCTGCCGACCGTACAGGCCATGCTATGCTGCATACAATGTACGGAAATTCGCTTAAATACGATGCAACGTTCTTTGTCGAGTACTTTGGCTTGGATCTTCTGATGGAGGACGGCGTATGCCGGGGTGTATTGGCGCTCAATCAGGAAGATGGCACGCTGCACCGCATCCGTGCTCATAACACGGTGATCGCTACGGGCGGTTATGGCCGGGCTTATTTTTCGGCCACCTCAGCGCACACGTGCACAGGTGACGGCATGGCAATGGTTTCGCGCGCAGGCTTGCCGCTGCAGGATCTTGAATTTGTGCAGTTCCACCCCACGGGAATTTACGGGTCTGGATGTCTGATGACTGAAGGCTGCCGTGGCGAAGGCGGATATTTGGTCAACTCAGAAGGTGAGCGGTTTATGGAGCGCTATGCGCCAACCGCTAAAGACTTGGCCTCTCGTGACGTGGTGTCGCGTTCAATGACCATGGAGATTCGTGAGGGCCGTGGCGTGGGTCCCGAAAAGGACCATATTTACTTGCAGCTGCACCATTTGCCACCAGACGTGCTTGCTGAGCGGCTGCCGGGCATTTCGGAAACGGCTGGTATTTTTGCCGGAGTTGACGTGACCAAGGAGCCCATTCCTGTGCTGCCCACGGTGCACTACAACATGGGTGGTATCCCCACGCGTTATACGGGCGAAGTACTGCGCCAGACTGCTGACGGCAAGGACGAGATTGTGCCGGGTCTGTATGCTGCTGGCGAGGCAGCCTGTGTGTCTGTGCATGGTGCCAATCGCTTGGGCGCCAATTCGCTGCTAGACTTGGTGGTGTTTGGCCGTGCAGTAGCCCATGACATTGCGTCCAAGTTTGAGCGCCAACAGCCACACCGTGAAATAGACGCATCGGTAACGCATCAGTCAATCAAGGATTTGGAATATGCGCGTACGGCAAATGGCAAGTACACGACAGCTGAAGTGCGTCTCAAGATGCAAAAGACGATGCAGAACCATGCAGCAGTGTTCCGCACTCAAGATGTGATGGAAGAGGGCGTAAAGCATATGGAGTCGGTGTCTAACCTCTACTCGCAAGTACGGGTTGCTGACCGTTCACTCATTTGGAACTCTGATTTGATCGAGACTCTGGAATTGCGTAATTTGCTTACATGTGCGTCGCAAACGATCAACTCGGCAGTTGCTCGCAAGGAGTCACGCGGTGCTCATGCTCGCGAAGACTACCCTGAGCGCGATGATAAACAGTGGATGAAGCACACTCTTTCGTACCACAAGGATGTTGACCAGCCGGTTGAGCTCAAGTACCGCGGCGTAATTTCCAACACTCTAGATGAAAACGAGTGCAAGGCTGTACCACCTTTCAAACGGGTTTACTAAATATATACTTTTTGATCTTGAAATAATAGAGCTCTCTAAACAACATAGGCTCAATGTTACGATTTCAAGTAAAGATTCTTTATTAAAAAACATGACTCAAAAACACACCTTATTACTTGATGGATTGGCCCATTGGCTGTGTATTCTAGATGCCACCACGAAGTGCTAAAACCAGATGTAGGACTGAACCAGCCGTTATGCAATAGTCTTCAACTGATTTTTCTTCTTCGCTAATATGCTTTCCTCCGAAAATAAGTCGCTGCTGTGGCGGTGGAATACCTTCTTTCACTTCAATTTTTTCCTTAATATTTCTTACAGGTTTGTCCGGGTCAACATCAATATCAATCTATACAAATAACAACTTAGTATACCTGCTTTTATGTCGCAAGGGTGGTTTGACGTTGGTGCCTACCTTTTTGCCAGTGAGTGTCTATTATAAGTTGAATAAAGCAGAGTTTAGCAAAATGCGCTTTTAGAGATAAATTGCAAACTACAGAATGCTTGTTTCGCATCAGTGCATCGTAATTTTACCTTGACGTGAATTAGCATTTTTGTATGTGTTCAAAGAGAAAAGAGAAAGGATACCTTTTAAAACTGCGGTAAAATCATTATAAAGTTAATCATCGCAGATCAAAAAAAGCCCTTTCCCTGTTTCATTTTTTAAAAAAATTTTATTCTTTAGTCTTTTGAAAAAAAAAAAAAAAAAAAATTAGAATGGCAGAATCTACACAATTATTTAGTTCAGTAGAGAAAAGTGTTCTGCTTGGAAATGAAATACCAAGCGATCAGAGCTGCGAGCTAGGTACGCTGTTGGTAAACGGTGATTACGAAGCAGTTTTGCAATGCTCAGCTGCTCGAGCTATATTCGGAACTGATCTTGCTCAGGACGCGAGTATAAGCGGATTGGAGGCACCATCTCCATTTGATCCACAGTTTTTGGCATCAGATATTGGCTCGCTGATAACTGCGCTAGTCAAGCGGTTTATCAACGAGCAAGGACATTTATCATGGGCACAAATCACACTTATTGGAGCTGCTTGCTTGCACGCATTTGTTGAGACCAACTGGACTGGTCCCGAGTTAAGGTTGGATCCGGCAGCTTTGCTACCAAAAGCTTTGGCTGAGCGGTGGGTTGAAGCTTATATATCTATTGCGCCTCTAGAGCTGCCAGAAGGCGCGGATAAGCATGAGATTGGACGCCGTGAGCAACTGGGACGGGTATATCTGGGTGCCAAGCAGAGCGATGAGCGCAAAATGCTTGATCGGACACTGGTTAAGCTGATGGAGGCGGATGGCGAGGAGGCATATGATTTGACACCTCGTCCTTTATATTTATATTTGGCAAGACTGCTGCTAGTCGATATACCGGCAGAATATGAGCAAGAACGTGACAAAGTGATTCCTTCAGCGCAATGGTGGGCTGCCCGTACCTTATTGATCCAGCAGAGCCTATTGGACTACCCAGCACAAAGTCTGTTGGACCAAATCATAAAACACTTTGAAAAAGCGCGCAAATATTTGCCAGAATCTCCTGCAACAGAACTCCCCAAAAATACTGCTGAAGAACTGGTGCAGCTGGTACCAGATGATAGTATGGCGGATATGGACCAGCCACTGGACAGCGAAATGCAGATTGACTCAGCCGAGAATGAGCAATCGGAGACATCTGCAGCTAATGAAGGTACGCCAGTTCCTGAGAGCGATGCAGATGATGATAGATGGAATTCGGTGCCTGATCGCGAACTATGGGCTCGGTTTTTGCTTGAACTAGGCGTAGTATATTCGCAACATTCCATGCCTGTAGATGCCAAACGATACATCACACTGGCACAAGCAGCCAGCGGACTACAATGGAAGATGACTGGTGCCAAGGGCAAGCGTACGCGGTTTCAGCAATTCGACGTCACTCAGCTGGTGCTTCTGGCGCAAAGCACACGAAGCGTAGATGGTGCTCATAGCACGCTGCCTGAAGCCATGGCCTTGAATGACGATGTGCTTTTGGAAAACATAAAGTTTAGCGACGATACTGATGAAGCGAAAATGCAAGGAGATTTGAATGTATTGGACAAGTGCATTTTGTTGGCATTTTGCTTGAATGTGCAGAACGAAAATCCGGCCCATGGCCTGACATCAGAGCAAATGATGCCCTTTGTGACCCGTGTTTTGCAGAACCCGACCAACTGGTCAGTATACACAATGGGGCTTTTGCTGCGTTCTCGGCTGGAATCCAACAAAATGCGCACTGTAGAGCGCGCCACTTTGCAAATGCAACAGTTGGTCGATCAAATCACCCATCCGCTGCCAAACACAGAGGAAGCCGGAGCGGCCGAACGCCTACACTACTTGTTTGCGTTATCTCTGCCTAGCCAATGGACGCTTGAGCGCGAGCTGGCTACGATGTTTATGGGACTGGGAGTCATCCGCTCAGCGTTGGATATTTTTGAGCGGCTGCAGATGTGGGACGATGTCATTTCATGCTATGCGTTGCTGGGGCAGCCAGAAGTTGCCGAAAAAATTGTTCATCGCGAAATGGAAGAGCACCCCGATAGCCCCAAGCTGTGGTGCATTTTGGGCGATTTTAAAAAGAATCCAGAGCATTGGCGCCATGCCTGGGAGATATCTGGGCAACGGTACGCCCGAGCCATGCGTTCTCTGGGCGCTTACCACTTTGACCGTTCTGAATTCGCCGAATGCGTCGATTGCTACGAAAAGGCAGTGCATCTGAACCCCATGTCGGAGAGATCATGGTATATGCTTGGCTGCGCAGCTATGAAGCTGGAAAACTGGTCCACTGCTGCCAAAGCATTCTTGCATGTGGTTAGCATTGATGAGAACAATGGCGAGTCGTGGAACAACCTGGCATCGGTGTATTTGCAAATGGGGGATGAGTATAGGATCCGTGCCTTGCGCATACTAAGTGTGGCTACAAAATTTTTGGGTGATTCGTGGCAAGTGTGGTCTAATCTTCTGCATGTGTCACTGTCGATGGGCATGCTTCCTTTGGCTATTCAGGCCTTGGGCAAGATCATCGACCTGCGTGTTACCCAGATGGGCGCCGAGTGCTTGGATCTGGACGCACTGCGTAGGATCATTAGCCTGCAGACTCGCGGTGCGGTATTCGAGGGCCTCAGCGATGCCGAAGCTGAGAGTAAGCGGAAGCGGCTTAACATGCTGACTGAGCGGCTTTTGGTCAAGCAGATCGAGGCACGGATCACCAGCTCGGCGCCCGTATGGCGCGCTATGGCTGACTATTGGTTCTGGCGACGTGACTTTAGCCACTGCTTGGACTGCTACATCAAGGCGTACCGTTGTATTTCGCAGCTTCCGCAGGTAGCTTATGCACCGCCTGTGTTTAAAGATGCGGTATCAGCTGCACTGGATCTGGTGTCCATGTATGAGAACTTGGGCAGCAAAACCCAGGTTGTTCGAGTGGCTACTACAGAATCTGGCGACCAGCAGATGCCCAGTGGAGAAGCCAGTGGAGACGCATTGTCAGCAACTCCAGAGCCAAAGATGGCAGCAGTTGAGCAGCCAATTTGTGCTGATTGGAAGCATAAGGCCAAGATGCTGCTGCGAGGGTTGATTGGAAAGTGCAAAGAGTCATTTGAGGGCACTCCTGAATATACCAGTCTCACTGATGCCTTAAACGAACTCCGCCAGGCATAATTGGATCATTCTCGGCTGGTTCTATATATAGATGCCCCGTAAGCATATGAATGGCAAGCACAGCAAACTAATAAAGCATATCTGTGAATCTACGTTTTCAAGTGACTTGAAAAAGCTCAGGTCATGTGGATGAGTAACATTTGTAAACTTCTAGAATATAAAGCCAAGCCATAGGCATGATTTAGATGAGAAAAGCAGCTCAGAGTTGCGGACAAGCAACTGGTATTTTTCGGACTAAAGACAAAGGGGGAATGTGGAAATGTTTACATTTACCAGTGGACATTGTTGGTTGGCCAGTTTTTTTAGTTGGAATCTGGGCTTTTAAGTTTCGTTGATTGGACAAGGACTGAAAATCCATTTTATTTTGATGGTTAAAAAACCTTTTCTTCTCTTTTTTCAAATATTTGGTATTTTCTTTTTACTTTCTTATAACAACCAAAACTATGTCTTCTCGCGCCGAAAACGTTGGCATCATTGCCATGGATGTCTATTTCCCTAGCCGTGTAAGTTTTGAACTCCAAACGAGCTCCAGGAGCATACACCTTTTTTAGGCATACACAGACAAAAGGAACTGTGGTTTTATGCTTGGCTTGCTTGCACAAACCTCTTTAACCAAAGTGCTCTTTATTTATTTTGGCTGCTTTTGGACGAGATCTGCAGCAATAAAGTGCATTCTAGTCGCTTGAACCCAAGTGCAATTGTTTTTTCCCTGAACGCATGATATATGCATACTAAAACGCCAAATTGTCCTTGTAGTATGTTGATCAGGCAGAGCTTGAGCAGCATGACGGGGTGTCAACGGGCAAGTACACCATTGGGCTTGGCCAAAGCAAGATGGCGTTTTGCGACGATCGCGAAGACATTTCCTCAGTGAGTCTGACTGCTGTGCAGAACTTTATGGAAAAGTACAATATTTCGTACAGTGATATTGGACGCTTGGAGGTCGGTACCGAGACTATTATTGACAAGAGCAAGTCGACCAAGACTGTCCTGATGCAGCTATTCGAGGAGTCGGGCAACTTTAGTGTGGAAGGAATCGATACAACCAATGCATGCTATGGTGGCACATCGGCAGTGTTTAATGCATGCCAGTGGGTTGATTCGTCGGCCTGGGATGGTCGCTTGGCTCTGGTGGTTGCTGGTGATATTGCTGTGTATGCTAGCGGCAATGCCCGTTCTTCGGGTGGCTGCGGTACCGCATGCATTCTCATTGGCCCTGACGCCCCGCTGGCGCTAGAGTTCCCGCTGCGTGGCACGTTTATGGAGCACATTTATGACTTTTACAAGCCAAACATGTCGTCGGAGTTCCCTACGGTTGATGGCCCGCTGTCGGTCACCTCGTATCTGCGTGCGGTAGACCACGCGTACACGGCATACTTGGAGAAGCTTGAGAAGGTTGCCAAGGTAGAAAACCCCTCGCTGAAGGACGTCGACTATATGGTATTCCACTCGCCCTACACCAAGCAGGTGGTCAAGGGCTTTGCCCGGATGGCATACAATGACTTTTTGCGCTCGCCAGACTCGGCGGCATTTGCCGAGGTGCAGCAGTTTAAGGACGTGTCTCGTGAGGAGAGCTACGGCAACAAGGTGCTTGAGAAGGCGTTTATCAGCGTAACCAAGAGCGAGTTTGCCCAAAAGACCGAGCCCTCGTTGCTGGCAGCCCGCAACATCGGCAACATGTACACGGGATCAGTGTTCTTTGGCATTGCCTCGTTGCTCTCGCAAGTGCCGTCGGAGCAGCTGCAAGGCAAGCGCATTGCGTTGTTCTCGTATGGATCCGGCTGCGCTGCCTCGACGTATTCGTTCCGTGTTCGTGGGGACACAACCAAGATTAAGGAAACTATTGATTTGGCTAATCGCCTGGATAAGCGCCTAAAGGTTTCTCCGGCTGACTTTGAAAAGGTCATGGAGTTGCGTGAAAAGACACACAATGCTCAGGACTATGAACCTACTGGCAATATTAATGAGCTTGCTCCTGGAACTTTCTATTTGCAAAAAATCGATTCCATGTGGCGTCGTGCGTATGCGCGGACTCCACTCAACTAGATATTTTTTAATTGAATTTACAAGATCACCTTTTCCTTTGCTTGTATGAAGAGTGGTAAGACAATGCCATTTTAGGCAACTCATTCCGAACATTCTTGTAGACTTATTCCTTCATATGCACCAAATGTCATGACCTCTTTGTGCTGCAGCACCAAGATGCAGGCCACCTTAGTTGAATTGTGTACTACATTGTTATTTTTCTTTCAACTTGCTCTTGCTCTTGCTCTTGCATCTGCATTTATTTGTCTCTTTGTGCATCTTTTTCAATAATTAGATGTGTGTACATTTATCGTTGATTATATTACGTGTAGATTTCTTTTGCTGTTGATCTAAATGAACTACTTGAATACTGCCTTGTATTCCACAATGGCTCTGTTCTTCTTGACATGCAAGTTCTCACCTTGTGACCAAAAAATACAAGAGATAAAAGCATAGTTTGAGGCTATAGGTGGCAAGGAATTCCATTATATTCACTGTGAATGACCTGGCTACAAATATGCTGTGCATACATTCATTGTTTCCTTGAATATCGCTTATTCCGCTTATTCCAGCTTTTATAAAGATGATTTATATGCTCTAGAGATAAGGCCATAAAGGGAGTATATAAGAAGATGAAGAAATTCCTCCCTTTTTCTGGGGGCTTTTCCTAACTAACACATCTACTCTTTCGAACTTTTCACTATGGCGATCAAACAGAATACCAACACTTTGGTGTGCTATGATGACCCTTATACCTGTCCCTATTGCAAGCAGACCTTCCCCAATGACTCGTACTTGGGAAGACACGATTGCTGGACTTGAAAACATTGATTTTGGTAGGATTACTTTAACTGCTTTCTGGTAATTGATCAGATGCTGAACTATTTTTTATCTAGTCATTTTAATTGAATCAGTAATAAATATATGCATTTTTGGAGATCTACAATGATGTTATGCAGAACTTTTTGCATGAAGAAACTAATTATTTTTTTTTATCGAGATTACAGTAAAAAGTAGATAGATAAATTAGATAGCGAGTTTAAGCAAACATCCGCAACGGTTTAAGGCTAGAGTTTCGAAGCGACCACCGTCGAGCCTTCTCGGCTTTGTTTTCATCAGATGACAGCCTGGATATTGCCAAGGGGCGGCTGTCTTGCAAGCCATCGTATGACAAGCTGGATCTAGAGTCTAGCCGTAAAGCAGAAGTGATTCGTAAGGCAGTGGATCGTGCATGTGCTGCCGAAGTGGTGGTGTTGGGTAATGACCGGGCTTTAAGCTCAACTGTATGGCAGAATGCGCAGTCGCATGACAAGTGGCAGTCGCAAGTGCATGGTTCGTTTAGGCTCAAGCAGCAAATGCTGTCTTCCCATCCGCGGCATTTTTGGCAACCCATGATATCGAAAATGAAAAAAAAAAATGTAAGCAGAGAAGAAGAAGAAGAAGAAAAAAGGTTCTCCCCGCGGTCTATATTTATATTTCCTAGTGTGGCGGGCGACAGAATGATTAGTAGAGAATGCCAAAATAGATTTGCAATTTTTTTTATCTTGGTACCGCTTACCATTACAAACATTGGGATTAACAAGAAGACGTATAAGCCCCTTATGTCTTTTCAAAAAAAAAAAACACCTCATTACAATTGTCCAGCCTGAACCGATAGAAAATCTACAGCTGTTTACCAACAACAAACACAATCAACTATGGAGAGGCGATTTAGATCCACATATCCATCTGGCCTTGCCTGTGGCTTTAAAGCATTAGGCTTAGTTTCTAGAACTGCCTTTTTTTTAGCTAGAAATATCAGTCTGTTTACAACTTGAAAGATGGGGCGCATTCTTAGTGGCATGACACAATCTTCTATATGTTACTCACACGACACTAGAAAAAACACTGCGCCACATAAACAGGGGGTAAAAGTCAAAGCCATTAAGGATCTCACAACAAAAACAAGCCCTCAATGGTGTATTTGCTAGGAAATACGTTTATTGAATTGACGCATGAAAAAAAGACAGTCTATGGGTTTGGTGGTGGCGTTACTGCTAAGGATAAATGGTGGCTTAGAAATTAAGCAAGTTTTCAACCTGCTCATGGCTAGGCCGGTCAAGCTTGATCTTGGAAATCAGGTCGCGAATAGTATCAAACATAATTGTAAATAGAAAAGATGAGAGTGATGAAATAACTTGATGTTGATTAGTGCTGGGAAATAGACAAAGTTTATATACTTTCTCGTGTGTTAAGCCATTGACATTACTTTTTTGGCATCGTCAGAATAGAGAGAAGACACTTGTGGTTTTTTTTTCCAGTATATTAGATATGCAGGTGATGTGAATGATGTGCATGTATATGCAGCCATTGAATTTCCGATATAAGCAAGCTTATTGTACTATTGCTAGGTTTTTACTGGTTACAATGGCTTGCTCAAGAGGCCCCTTTCCCCCCAACTAATATTACAATTGCTTGCAACTTTATTATACCAAATCCCCTTTTACACAAGCTATTATAGGGGATAGGTCCATCAATACAAGACAACGGAGGGAAATTGATCAATAAAATAGATTGCCTAAATGGAATCCATCCGTGTAACCAAGTAATATAGAAAGAACAAGCTTGAAGCCTGATTGTTAATAGAGCTGGTGCCAGATCCAATTTTGACAGCTGCATCTGCGAATGGTGTCAGCTATGCAAAAGAGACTATATGTACATAAACAATACCCGCTTATCCTGAGGGGATTTTTACCACTTGACCAAGCAACAATTAGACCGTACAGAATGTTGCCTTTTCTGTGTATGGCTAGGAACTCATTCAAATGCAAAGAGATGCAGCAGCTGATCATGCGTTGATTTGAGCAATCAAATCAGGTCTACTGCTGCGGAAACTGGGCCGGATATATCGGGACCGGATCAAGTGGGTACAAGCAGATGATGAGCCGACCACATGACCACGTGTAATTTAAGTCAGGCGACTAGAAAGCAATCCATTTATTTCCCAGTATACAGCGGAAGGAGAGAAAAAGGCACGTGGAAAAATGCTACTGAAAAGAAGCGCTGTCTTTGTATTCTCACAAAGAATGAGGTAAGAATTGTTTCTTCTCTTCTTGAATATTTTTTATACACTTTACCAAGCCGACAGACCTATTTTTCTTAATTGTAATAGTACCTTTTATTTGTATTTTGCATCTTTTCTGTTTGATAGACCAACCTTGAGGCAATGGTCAAGTCAGTGCTGATTCTAGGCATGGCAGTGGCAGCTTCTGCCAGCAGCTTCCATGGGTACCACCATAACCCACGGAACTCGGTAAAGCCGTTTGGGCCAGCAGCCCGCAGCCAAGCGCATTATACAGTGCATTCGCCGCCAGTTGAAATAGCGCCACCATCAGGGTTCAAGCAGCATTTACGCGGCAAGCGTGAACACGGGGTAGACGCAGAAGTCGCGATAGCTGCAGCGTACCTATCAGAGCATCACGGGATCCCGGAGGATGGGATGAAGGTCAAGTCAGCATATCGCAGCGAGCACACGGGAGTGACCCATGTGTACTTTAGGCAGGTGGTCAACGGGCTTGAAGTGGTCAACGGCAACGGTAACGTCAACATTGACAAAAACGGACGGGTGATTTCGTCTGGTAACTCGTTTGCGCCGGCCAAGGCAGCGGACAATGCGCCTGAGCCGGAGAACGAGTATGGCTGGCTGGAAAGCATAGAGGCGGCAGTGGCGGGAACGTGGGAGGCAGCACAAGACCTGGCGAGCAGCGCGTTTGGCAAGCTGGCAGATGAGCTGGACAGAGTCAAGCATATAATAGGAGCAGATCGCTTGCACATCCAGAAGCAGCCTGGCAATGAGGATGTTATTGACCTTGTCGATGCAGCGCGGGCAAAGCATGGGCGGCAGCATGTGCTGGCAGCGCGTGACGGCAAGTCGGCATATCTGTCAGTAAAGGAGGCACTGCGGCGGCTGGCCCAGCACATCCGAGACGACCTGCACCCGCACCAGCTGGAGAAGGTGGAGGTGAGTGCGGCGGCAAGCCTGGATGGCGACCCTGAGCTGCTGCTACGCGGACTGCCGCGGCGGTTTGCAGTAGATGGAGAGGCAAGGGCGCAGGCAGTGTTAGTGCGGCTGGACGACGGGACGCTGGCAGAGGCGTGGGACCTGACGGTGGAGCAGGACGACCACTGGTGGAACGCACAGATCAACGCGCGGACCGGCAAGGTCGATGCGCTGGCGGACTGGACGAACCACTACGTGGAGCCCGAGGCATACCGCGTGTTCCCGTGGACAGTGGCAGACCCGTCGGAGGGCGAGCGCAAGCTGGTGGAGAACCCGGCAGATCCGAAGGCGAGCCCGCAGGGATGGTCGCATAGCAACCAGACGGCCGGCAACAATGTGTACGCGCAGTCGAATCCCGACGGGGGCTACAGCTGGGAGCACAACTTCCGCCCAACGTCGGCAGAGCGGGTGTTTGACTATGAGCTGGACTTGAAAAAACAGCCAGCAACATATATTGAGGCAGCTGTGACGCAGCTGTTCTACACCAACAACTTTATGCACGACCTGTCCTTCCACTACGGCTTCGATGAAGCTGCTGGAAACTTCCAGGACGAGAACTTTAGCGGCAAGGGCCGGGGCAACGATGCGGTGATTGCCAATGCGCAGGACGGCAGCGGCTACAACAACGCCAACTTTGCCACGCCGCCAGATGGCCGCCACCCCAAGATGCGCATGTACGTGTGGGACATCACGCGTCCGTATCGCGACGGCGACCTGGAGCAGGGCATTGTGGTGCACGAGTACACGCATGGTATCAGCATCCGGCTGACAGGCGGCCCTGCCAACTCCAACTGCTTGTCATATGGCGAGGCTGGCGGCATGGGCGAGGGCTGGGGCGACATCTTTGCCACCATCATCCGCCTCAACGCCAACCATACGCGTGCCGACGATATCCCCATGGGCGCATACTCGGCCGCACGCGGCATCCGCAAGTACCCCTACTCCACCAACATGACGACCAATCCCTCCACCTACGGCATCATGGACGGCCCTCTGTACTGGGAGGTCCATGCAAAGGGCGAGGTGTGGGCCGAGATTCTCTACGAGGTCATGTGGAATCTGATCGATGCGCATGGATTCTCGGAGAATCTATTCGACCACGACTTGACCAAGGGCAATTCGCTTACTCTGCAGCTGCTGGTTGACGGAATGAAGCTGCAGCCCTGCATGCCGTCCTTCATTGATGCGCGCGATGCCATTTTGCAGGCAGATAAGCAGCTTACTGGCGGAGAAAACCAGTGCTTGCTGTGGAAGGCCTTTGCCAAGCGTGGCCTTGGCCCTGACGCAGAGCTACTGTTTGACTCGCCCTGGGGCGGTGGCCAGCGTACCGAGGACTTTAACATTCCAAAGGATTGCTAAAGAGCTGCTCTCTTTTTTTTCTACAGAATAAAATAACTCCAGCATAATGCGCAGATCGCTCCTTTTATACTCCTTTTATACTTACATGCGCCACTATTGAGACGTTTGCTCTACGAGGTTTGTGCGTGGGAAAGGTGCAGCTTGCATTTTTCTATTGCAGATCTGGAGTTTCTCTGAGCCAGAAAAAAAAATAAATAATGGTTACTGCCGAAATTGGTACATAAAGAGACCAGCTGATTGCAATAAGTGCGCTTGTCTTCCGCTATATTGGGGATTAATGATTTCACCTTGGAGCCAATAATGCCATAGATCCACACATACCCCTTATGTGACAAAAAAAAAAAGGTTTAAGTTGATTGTCAGTTACAAAAAAAAAATCCCCCTCTCCCGGTGCACTCTCCTTCGTTCCCCTCTCTCCCTTCCAAACCTACGCAAATAATTTTTCAAACGCTATAAAAGGAGCTAGAAGATCCTCTCTAGTTTATTCTCTTCGTATTTCTATACTTTCTTCTTTTCAGGCATTTAAAAGGTTGGGATTTTAATGGAGATTGGAGATGTGGAAAGGGCATTGCCCGAGACATCACGGCTTATTTCCTGTTCATCAGAAGCAACCCTAGCTAACCATTCTTCAGCTGACAATGAAGTACCCCGAAACACCCTGATAAAGCAAGAGGCCTGGTGGCTATTAACCTCATCAGCACCCCTGGCGCTCTCATATCTGTGCCAAAACTCATTCAATTTCTTCAGCCTTTTGAGTGTGGGCAAGCTGGGTGTAGATGAGCTAGCCGCTGCATCGCTGGCAACAATGATTATAAACTTCATCGTGTTGATGCCCAGCGTGGGGTTGGCTTGTGCATTGGAAACATTCTGCACTGCGCAGTTTACAGCATCGAGGGATAAGACGCGGGTGGGATTCCATATGCAAAGAGGACTGTTCGCAGTCACTGTGCAGCTGGTCCCGACGATCGGGCTGTTTCTGTTTATTGATCCCTTGCTGAGAATGCTTGGGCAGACCGAGCACGTATCGGAGCTGTGTGGTCAGTTTTTGCGGTGGTGGCTGTGGGGTAGCTGGCCATTGGTGGCTTTTGAGTGCTTGAAGCGGTTTGTTATGGCACAAGGGCTGATGCGGGCCAACACTATAGTGATGGGTGTGGTTATGCCCATTCATGTGCTCAATTGTTATCTCCTAGTATGGTCGCCCCAATTTGGATTGGGCTTTATAGGAGCGCCCCTGACTACGGTAATTAGCAGCTGGCTGTTATTCGGAGGCATGGTGCTGTATATTGCCTGTAGCGACGCTCGTAAAGGGTGGGGCGGGTTCTCATGGGAGTGTCTGGATAACATTTGGGAGTTCTATCGATTGGGCATCCCAAGCGCTGCCATGTTGGCTTGTAGTTGGGCTGCCTTTGAGCTGGTCACTTTTGGCTCTTCTATTTTTGGCCCAACTTCCCTGGCCGCTCAAGCCTGTATATTCTCGGCGATGGCTCTTACCTACCAGGCTCCCGCAGCCATCGGATCTGCTGCTGCTACCCGGATCGGTAACTCGTTGGGATTGAGCAAGCATCGACGTGCCCGCTACTCCGCCCATGTGGCCATTGCCATGGGATACGTGCTAGGAATAGGATCGTCGATTTTGTTATTTGCTTGTCGCAAAAAATGGGGGTACCTCTATACAAGAGACCAAGCGGTTGCCGAGCTATGTGCACAATTGATGCCGTATTTCGCAGCAGTGCAAACGTATGACGGGATGAATGGATTGATTTCGGGAATCCTACGGGCTTTGGGCAAACAGAAGCTGGGTGCCTTTTTGTCTTTCCCCTCGTTTTGGATTTTGGGATTGCCTTTGGGTTTCTATTTGGCATTAGGACCGCTTAAGCTTGAAGTGATCGGGCTTTGGCTCGGCTTGGCTGCTGGCGTTATTGTATTTTCTATTGCTCAACAGTGGTATGTAATTTATCGGATCGACTGGCGATATGAAGTTAAAGAGTGCTTTGACCGTCTGTCTAAATCTTCACGCCCCATGCCATCCTCATCTTATGAATCCATTGAGTCGTATGGTTCTATTGCTTAGTAATTAAGTGATAAATAAAATGCATTTAAAGAGATTTCTGAAATTGTTTGCCAAGAAACCCACCCGGATGGTTACGAGCAAAATCCAAGGGACCAAACCGCCTTTTCTGCATTAGCAAAACTGCGATAGCATCGCCCATAGCCAGCATAAGGCTAGACGAGGTAGTAGGGGCACACACGTTAGAAGAAAGTTCTTCATCAACCAAGCACTCAATCCAGGCATCGCACATTGCGCCCAACGGTGACTCTATCGACTTGCCCATCCCCACCACCCAGCAGTCACCCCACTCCCTAATGATCTCGCATACCCGAATAACCTCCTGAGTCTCTCCTGAGTAACTCAATGCTAACAAACAGTCTCCCTTATCGATAATTCCCAAGTCTCCATGAACTGCCTCGGTTGCATGCAGGCTGATGGCTCGTGTCCCTATGCTAGTCATTGTTGCTGCTAGCTTTTGGCTTATAAGGTAGGATTTGCCTACTCCCGTTATTATTATTTTGCCCTTTGGTGTTAAAGTGGCCTTGTGGAGTATGTTTAATGCTGGTTCTAGTCTGGTCGGATCGTCTCGTAGCTTATCTGCCTGCTTCTTGATCGCTTTGCTTATTGTGTCTAGGGATTCGGCTATCCTCATTATTTCCTCGTTGGATTCTTCAGATATTGTTGGCATCTTTTTTATAGTTATTTGGAGTTTGGAACAAGAGAAGAGAAAATTTCCTCTTGACTTTTCTTCCTTTTTCGATTGGTATTTAACAAACGCTTTGGTAAAAAGTGCGGAATTTTATACAGATAGCTTTTTTCTCAAGGTCACATTTTATTAGCCCATAGATTTTTAAAACTACTAAAATAAAACACTCTTATTTGTTGCACGCTAAATAGGCCTGGAGTACAATTCCACTAATTCTAAAAAAGATGTCAGCTCAACAAGTACGCACAGCATACCGACACCTATTAAAAACCCAACGACGGAGATTTGCAGGTACCACCTTATCATTACACCACTATTTAAAATAGCGCTTATGCTAATATTGAATTATTAGGCGATGAAAAGATAATTACGGCGGCAAGAGATCAAACACGTAAGGAATTCGAGGCAAATCGCGACTTGGCTGATCCCAAGCAAATCACAAAACGGCTTAAACACGCTTTGGAAGTAGAGAAAGTCATCCGTCAATATGTCGTACAAGCACCTCGTAGCTTGGAAACCCCAAATACTTTTAAAGTAAAATTTACTTCTGAGCATGCTTTACGTGATCGTCATCCTATTCTGGTCAAAAGTTCTTTGCAAAAAGAACCTAATAAGAAGCCTTAACCCCCCTTTTTTTATATGTGGAAAACAATTTTAGTTTATGTGAATGCTATATAAATAAGACTGGATATTTCGGTTGCAATGTCTATATAAATGGGAAGATTGGATGTAGGACGGTTGGAGCCAAGGTTTATGGTCCAATCCACACCCATAGTGCTATCGTAACCAGATTGCAAATGCAATTTCTCACTAGCCATCTGTTTGAAACGAGGCCACCGATGCCAAAGCATGCTTGAGCTAGCATGTCCCAGATAAAGTGGTTGCGCAGCCGTTACCGAAGCATCTCCAATATATGCATCACCAAATGTAATATATACTGGTAAGACAGTCAAAGATAGAGCCAAAATACAGCTATATGCTGATTTGATAGATCGACCATACAAGAAGGAGGTAATGACCAGAGACAAAAGTGCCAGTCTAATAATCCAGAATCCCACTAGGGGAACATACATGCCCAATGCCCATGACCCAACAGTGCAAAGACCGACAGCAGCACCAGGCGACAAAAGTTTTTGAAAAGCTGAAAACAGCCGGTTATCCATAGCTGAACTACCAAACAGACCCTGATAACTCCCATCATCCAAAGAAAACGCCGACATCTTTGACTCTAGCCCTGTATCCAAATTGCGCTTAAAAACAAATGGTTCAAATGGCCGGGGTGCTTGTAATGTCGCTCCAGTAGCCTTTGCTCTTTTCAGCATGCTGGTTTGTGTTCTTTTATGGTTGCCTCCAAATAGCGATGCCAGCTCTTCATCCAAGCTATTGGACTGGGATTGCGAGGAAGAGGGAGGGATGGTAGTGCCAAACGATAATGTGTTTAGATCAGACAAAATATCGCCACTAACCGTGGCAGTTTCTTCATCGCTGCTATCGGTATTTGGCCTATACTTTTGGTGGTTACGACGTATTGCTGTTGAGAATGGTTGTTGGTTCCATGAGTTGTTTGTAGCACTGCTGAATGCAGTATTTACAAGGGAATCATCCTGATCTAAGTTTGTTTCGGATGCCCCAAACGACAGACCTTCTAGCGACATTAGAGTGCGTTGCTCTACTTTCTCGGATATCGCCTCAGATTCACTGGTAGTTTTGCTAGATACAGTTTCTTGGGTTCCCAATGGTCTGTTTATTCGCGATGCTGGCCGTCTGCTGTTTTGAGTATATAAGCAAACCATTGATCGAATGTATAAAGCCAGATCACAGCTCAAAACCAAGCCCCAGAACCCTGGATGCCAACCTGGAACCTGTAATATGGCAGCAAAAACACGCAGTAGCGCAAGATGAGAGACCCGCTTCTTATACTGTAGTAAGCCAGCTGCACGCACGCCAGGGTTAAACGCAATATATAGCCATAAAGGGTTGATCATACGCGAAACATGAGTTACAAAGGCCAGCAACAGCGCCATACCTGCTGAATAACCATTAGGACTGAATCTGCCACTGAGCAATCCAATATAACACCCCCATACACAAAGTGGACAAGCAACCAAAAAAACCAAGGCACATAGAGCCCACATCGCCACTAATCGCTTTCGACGCAACGTAGGCTGGGGCTGTATCTGCGGAGAAAACTTTCGTGCGCTTTGAGAACGATGCAGTGCACTGGCTAACTCCCGTCTATATAACCACTGTGCTTGTTGCTGCAACTTTTGATCGACTTTGATTTGACATTGCTGACAAACCATCGGATATCTACGTTTCAGCGACCGTGCATATTCATCGGCTTTTTCAAATCTTTCCTCATATTCTGGATCGCTTTCATCAGGTAGATATGCCGATAATAGCTTACACACCATCGCTTGATTACGTTGACATGAAGAGCAAAATGAATGCGGGGTGTTGAAAGGTGTGTCGTATTCGGGAAGGTGTGCTCGAGGCGTTATTGGCGACTCACAGTACATTTCAGGTAAGCTATCCACGATATTGCCATGGTGATCGAGAATGTTTTGGTTTTCGCAAAAGTTACAGTGCCAACTGTATTTAGTATCGCGGTCGGAAGAAGAACGAGGGAGTCGAGTCTTTTCATTGCAGAACCAACACGTTACTGTCGATTTGCCTTTACCAAATATAGACCACATTATTTGCTTACGAGAAGGTAGTCTCAATTCTAACTCATAATGTTTGTAAATAATACAGGAGAGAGAAAAAAAAAATTTAAAACGCGTTTTTTTAAAGTGGAAAAAAAAATTTTTGGACGTGTATTTGTGATAATTTTTCTTTATCTATTCAATTGAAACTGTATGTTTATATATGCGGCTATATCGCCAATCAGCTAGTTTGTTATCTGGCTCGCATAACTGGCAGCGCATTCGGGCTTGCCAAGCAAGCTTAGTTCAAATACGCACGCTAATTCAGCCTTCCTTCGATTACAAGTTCATTAGAGACAATGCCGACCAGTTGTTAGAAAATGCCGTAAACCGGAATGTCCATAATGCTCAGCCGCATCGAGTAGGCAAGCTATATGATGAGTACCGTGCACTGGTAACCGAAACAAACACCCACCGATCCATGCTAAACGACGTATCTAAAAAGATGGCGGCAAAAGCCAAAGCTCGTAAAAACACTTGTGATTTCCAAAATGAAATGACCAAGCTTCGAGAGCAAGCTATAAAGTCCAAACAGGCTATTCAAGATATAAAGGAGAGGCTACACAAGGTTGAAGAGAGTTTGCGATATGAAGCGGCAAAGATCCCAAACCTGTCCCATCCCGACACACCCGTTGGAGATGAATCCAAGGCACGAGTGATTTGCGTTAACGGCAATCTACATACCATTGGTACAGTGCCTTTGGATGGCATTGGCACTAAGCTTTCGGATACAGAGTTTCAGGATCACTACGATTTGGCGCTAAAACTGGGCATTGTGGATATGGAAGCAGGCGCCAAAGTGGCAGGAAGCCGCTTTCATTATTGGCGCGGAGCGGGGGCATTACTTGAGCTGGCTTTAGTTCAATATGCAATGACTCGGGCGGTAGCTGCTGGGTTCACCCCTCACATTACACCCGATGCGGCTCGATCCAGTATAATCGACGCTTGTGGATTCCGGCCCCGCTCCCACTCCGAAGAAGAGCGATTGTGTTCTGGAGAAAAGCAGCCAGGCGAAGCAAGCCAAATCTATCGTATGTCGCCAGTAGCTGAAGAATCTTCTGGGGAAGAGCATGCTGCTGATCCGCTTTGCCTTGTGGCTACCGCCGAAATTCCTCTTGTAGCCATGAAGCAAAAGCAGATTTTAGAGAACACGCTGCTGCCTATGCGTCTTGCTGGGCTAAGCCATTGCTTCCGAGCTGAAGCTGGTGCTCGTGGCCGTGATACTCGAGGGATATATCGGCTACATCAGTTCACCAAAGTAGAACTAGTGACGCTGGCACATCCTGAAAACAGTGAAAACGAGCTTTCTCGACTAGTGGACTTCCAAAAGTCGTTGTTTGCAGATTTGGGATTGACATTCCGGGTCTTACAAATGCCTACTTTTGAACTTGGAGCCAGTGCATATCAAAAATTTGATATTGAGGCGTGGATGCCTGGAAGAAAGAGCTGGGGGGAGATATCGAGTGCATCCAATTGCACAGACTATCAAGCGCGCAGACTTGGGATCCGTGTTCGTACAAATGATAGTGGCAGTAATTCAACCATGTTTGTTCATACTTTGAACGCCACCGCCGTGGCGGTGCCTCGGCTGGTCGTTGCTTTGTTGGAGTCCTTTCAGCGTCCTAATGGACATGTTGTGATTCCCGCTGTGCTGCGACCGTGGATGATGGGAATAGAAACGCTTGTTCCTCCATCTTATAAATAAAGAGGAGTTGAAGTACTAGGGCTACACAGATTAAATGCATCTATCATGCCCGTTTATTCTGCATTTCCTGACATTGACATTCCAAGCAAAGATATTGCTACATTTTTATTGGAGAAGGCCGACGCTAGGCTAGGAAATACAGTCAGCGATGGCAATAAGGAGCAGCCGCTGGCAATCGATGCAGCTACCGGGGATTCTATTTGTCTTACAGAGACAAAGCTGATGGCATATTCGATTGCTGGAGCGTTAGCTGACCGTGGGTTCTCCTTCCAGTTTGATCCGGCAAGCTTTCAGCCAGAGAACGTAGCAGTGGTGTTTTCATCTGCCAATATCCGCTTCATCGCTATAAACTTGGGCGTTCTTATGGCCGGTGGTGTCTATACGGCAGTTGATCCGCACTCTGAAGCTGAGGCGTTGGCTCAGCGACTTCTGGATGTTCAGGCCAAAGTAGTGTTTGTTTCTCTTGACTTGGTGCCTCGGCTAATGGAGGCTATCCAGCTCGCTCATCTCGACATTCCTAGCGCGAATGTCTTTCTGATTCAAGGGAGCCAAGAGCCATTTACAAGCATATCTATGCTAAAGCCCCAGAAGCCTTGTGTTTTACCCATGCTATCAGCTGAACATCTGGCTAGCAAAGTAGCGCTTATTACCTTTTCTTCAGGAACGACGGGGAAGCCTAAGGGAATCATGCTTTCGCATCGCAGCATAGTGTCGATGTATGCTGTTTTCGGTTCTGCTGTAGCATACAGAGACACATTTGCCAAGCATCGCTCCATGAGCGAGCAGCATAAAGTGCTATCGGCATTTCCGCTCTGGCATATCTACGGGTTTGCCCTGCTGTGCTACCAGTCGCTGTATAGTGGGAACTGCGTAGTGCAGCTGCGTGGATTCGAGCTTAAAAGCTTCTTGCAAGCAATTGAGCAATATAAGGTAGATCGACTGGTGGCAGCTCCCAGCATGCTGCACGTTTTGTTTACTAAAACCACCAAACCAGATTCAAACCATTTGGCTATTAAAGATGACCCCATGTACAAGTTTGATATTAGTTCAATCCAGACCATGTCATGCGGCGGAGCACATATGCCGCCCTTTAAGCTTGAGCAGTGCTCGAAACACTTGAATATTCCGATAGTTTCTGCATATGGACAATCCGAAACACTAGCCGTGTTCACTTGTGGGCAGATGGCAAAGGATTCGCCAAGTGCGGCTGGCGTGCTCTTATCCAACTCGGTTGCCAAAGTAGTAGATGCAGATGACCAAGAAACCAGCAACTATGGTGAGCTATGCGTATACGGGCCATCGTTGATGAAAGGGTATTTATGTCGGGGCAAGGGCCCGATGACCAAAGATGGATTTTTCCGTACCGGAGATTACGCTCAACTGACAGCCGACGGGTGCTTGTTTTTGCGAGGACGTATTGATGAAATCATCTATACTTGCAATGGACGGATCATTCCTGTCGATATTGAAAACGAACTAGCCAAGCATCCGGCCATAGAGGATGCGGCGGTAATTGGCTTGGGATCCAAGGGCAATCAGCAGCCTATAGCGCTTTTGGTGCTCAGCCCTGCTGCAACCATTGAGAGTTTAAATGATATTGAGCAGTGGCTGGAACAGCAGTTGGGCGTCAGCATTGCATGCAGAGAAATTAATACAATTCCGAAGTCACCTGCAGGCAAGGTTCTTCGCCACCAACTACTCAAAGAATATTTGCCAAGCCTGGAAAATATATAGAGCTATTTCTAGAACGCTAGCTTTTTTTCTTTTCCGCTTTATTGAATTCATGGTTTCTTTCATTTGCTTTATAAATTTAAAAAAGCCATACTGGGCCATATATTGAATAAAGCACAACGAGCATGACTAAAGAGACCAGGGCTGATACACCGGAGCTATCAGATAGCAGACCGGAACCGATGGTGTTTGAGCCTAGCAAGGAGATTATGGCACTGTCGCAAAAGGGAGGATTGTCAATGGTGGTGCAAACAGCGGTGGCAACGATATTCGCATGGCTGATCATCATACTGCCAGCAACGTTCATACTGTTGTTTGTATATATACGCTGGGCACGGATTCCACTAGCAATATATGCGGGATACTGCTATTTGGACCCATCAATTAGCAATGGCGTTGGCCGACGGACAGAGTGGGTGCGCCGGCTAGGCGTGTGGAAGTATGTGAATGCGTATTTTCCGGTGCGGCTGGTGGTGGAGCAGCGGCTTGATCCCTCCTTGAGCTATGTGTTTGGTGTCTCTCCGCATGGAATCTTGTGTTTTTCAGGCCAGGTGCTTATTGGCTCACAGCAGAGCGGGCTGGACGAGTCCTTGGAAGGCATTACTGTCCATCCTATTGTCCTTCACCATGCGCTGCAGCTGCCGCTGTTCCACGAGTACGGCTTGGCACTGGGCAGCTTGTCGTCCTCGCGAGAAAGCATCCGGCGTTGCTTGGCCCATGGCCATGGTGATAGTGTGGCTATCGTGATAGGCGGGGCCAAAGAAAGCCTACATACCAACCGAGGAGAACGCAAGCTGGTGCTGCAGAACCGCAAAGGCTTTGTGCGAGAGGCGATTATTGCCGGCGCGCCACTAGTGCCCACTTTTATTTTCGGAGAAAACGACATATATTCGCAGCTGGAGCACCCACTACTACGCAAGGTACAGTTGTGGCTGCAGTCGAAAATGATGTTTGCCTTGCCGCTGTTTTATGGTCGGTTTGGCATTGTGCCTAGACGCACTCCGCTTACCGTAGTGTTTGGCTCTCCGATAATGGTTACCAAAACCGCATCACCTACATATGACCAGATCAATGAAATCCATGCCCGCTATTTAAACGAGCTACGGCGGATTTATAAACGGTTTAAGCCAAAGTATGACCCTGAAGGCGACGATGAACTCATTATTGTTTGATCTCGGAAAATAATGAATAATTTAGCTGTGTATTCTAAAAAATATTTTATATTTATTATAATGAAACTTGTGACTTTCTAGACATTTAATGGCTTCTCGTTTATATTCCTTGCTATACTGCAGATTCAATACCTGCTTTAAAAACAATGCGGGCGCAACTCTAAGGATGCACTCATCGAACACTACAGCCAACGATTGTCATAAAAAGGCGTTGTTTGTGGTCTACCGCATTGATACAAACGGCGTTGAGCATCCGATAGAAGGATATTATGCTACCCGGGAAGAGGCAGAAAAGGTTGCTGAGCAGTATGAACAACTAGGCCATAAAAACGGATACTATGTGCGTTCGGAATTCTGAGGATCCCTTCGAGACTCATTGGCGCGTGTATCTATAGCTGATTTGAGTTCGTCCAGCATTGAAAACACATCGTTTTTGCGCTGTCTAGCAGCTTCCTACATTATCCAACAGAGGACCAGATAGCAATCAAGTGAATAATCAGGGATATTCTTGATCAATTTACAAGGTGACTTACCTCATCAGCTCGATTTTGTCGTTGAATGCGAATTCGTTCCATACGACTCAATACTGGTCTCTACAACCTTATTTTAGCAACAGTCGCCAAATATACCTTTTTGATAGTACTCCTATTGCTTACCTCTCGCTGTGAATGAGGTCCAGACTGCTCTGTATTTACTTCAGATTCAAATATCATCGCTGGTGCATCCAAATCAGTTGTATTGATGGGTGTATAGGTAAATATCTGCGTGTTTTCAGGAAGCGTATCTGAGCCATCTTCGATAGCATATGCTTCTGCATTAGCGCCCAAGTCTTCATGTTCCTCTGAACCAACACCCAGTAGTACGTTAACTGATTGTTGATAATGTATGCCTAGCATATCAATATCTGATTTTAGTGACGTAAACAGACGTGCAACATTGTCAGATGTAGATTCTGCAGTTGTAGCATTATGTATGCACTCTTGACAAACTATTAGTTTGGCTTCAATGGTATCAAGCACTTGGGTCATATTTTCAAGTGTTCGAACCAACGGCTGGCTCTGTGTGGACGTGGGATTATCCGACTTTGCTAACAGCGCCCATCGATTTGCCGTATATTGGCCTTCACGCGCCCTTTTTATTGACTCCATGCTCTCTATCGCTGCTTTATCTAGCTGTTGAAGAGTTTTAATTATTTTTTGTAGAACTACAGGTTCATCCCGCATTTGGTTACTAGTCCTATTTTCTGGGTTAATTATTTCAGTCATATGCTCAAGCCATATACGACGCATGGAAAAAAGCAAAGCAAACTTAGCTCGCAATGCTTCCAAAGCCAAATTTTCTTTGTCATCACTACAAGCTATCAAAGCTTCCTTGGCCTCATTTGCAATTTCTATCAAGTTTTCACTCATAATTGACTTGGCTACCAAATCATCCAACACATCTAGCTGTGTTTGTAACAATTGAGACAGTTCCGAGCTTAGCGTATGCCGCAAATGTTGTGCCATTAATAACGATCCATGACCAGGCTTGTGGGTGATAGATATTCTATACTGATGAGTAAGACGGAATCCTCTTTGTACAAAATCCACCTCTTGAATAAAGCAAAACGCATTGTGAATTGTGCTATCAAGCCCTCGGCAGTTGTGTGCCATTGACTCAAGCTGGTAAATAAACGATTGTGCTAGCTTTTTGGCTTTAAATTGATTCCATGCCTTGTAGGCTAATAGGATAACAGCACCTGCAGTGACGCCAATAGATATTCCCAATTTGCTTGGTATAGCTCCTGTGCAAAAAAATAGCCTTGGTTTAGCCAATCTACCGGAACACAAGGCAAGTACGCTCCCAATTCCTAGTGGAATTACTCGTTTTATGGTTGATTCGGATGAATGTTCTTCACCTAGATGGCCCTTGCCATTGCTTATAGACCAATGAGTCTTCATTGGAGTGTACCGCTCCGCCATATGCCCTGAAGATGCAAGAATAGCAATTGTCTCTTGCCATACCCTTGTCAATAAATCGTCAGTTGCAGAGTTTAAGCAAGTCCATAACATCAGTTTTCTAAATACGCTTTTGCTGAAATTGATCTCTTGTCTGAAATTGGTTTCTGTTGTTGGCGAGTTATAAACTTTATCATCAACTACGAGAGCTTCGGCTGCATCAACCTCTTGAAGATATTGTCCAAGCGGAGAGTCCTCAAATGCCACTATTTCGGCCATTTTTAATACAAATATAATATTCAACTGTGCCTGTAACTTTTACATTTTTATATTTCAAAATACAGGTCTGCATTATCGTGTTTATGGGGCGGCGGATCACAGTGAGTTTTTAAGGCTTTTTTTTTCCTTTATCAGTCTGTAGTTGGTTCTTAAAGCTCGCTTTATTAATGAGTAAGATTTATATAACTACTATACTTAGCTACTCGCATTTCTAAGAAATGAGTTGGTGGTTTGTAAATAAATATCTGCTCATGAGAAGTATAAAGCTGATTGGAATACTTAAACAGCACTTGAAGTGCCTTGAAAAACTTTGACAATAGATATAGCAAATTTACTTTTGATTCTAGATGATGGATTGTGAGTTTACTAGTGTGATTGATCATGCTTAAAAAGAAAAGACAAGTGCTGGGCTTTACTAAAGTATTAGCCTTGAACAGGTCAGTTCTTTTTTATATTCGGTTTTTTTACATCATCCAAGGTGTTTTTTTTTTTTACAAATTCATAAATATGCACGGTCTTTTAAGGGCATTCATTGTATTATTGCTACCTTTTTGCTTTTTGGTGATATGAATTCAAATTACGTACATAGTATGCGGGACACCACAAGATCGTTAAATATGGTCATGCTAATTACACAAGATAAACCACCAATGTGGTTGTCAGGCTAATGACGTAGCATTACCGCTAGCTTTTTTTTTTTCGGAAGAAACACAAAGAAAAAAATGATAAAGAGGCTCCCCAAAACATAAAAACTACAAGCCTAGAATTTTCTATACTTTCTTTCATATTCTTTTCTCTTTATATATTCTTTTGTATCTTTTTCAAAAAAGATAACTTTTTATAGAGATTATGGCCAGTGTATTGCGTATATGGACAGCGATGGCTGAAAAGCAGCCGATCTTAACTCTAGCTATAACCAACGGCAGTTTAGGTGGTGTGGGTGATTTACTCGCGCAAGCGATCGAAAGTCATAATACCAAAAAACGTTTTCAATGGAATGCCCAGCGTACTCTTCGGTTTATGGCATGGGGAGCCCTATGTGCGCCGATATTTCATAAATGGTACTTGTTCTTGAATCGTTCTTTCCCGCTTCCACCAACCGCCCAGCAGAAGAAGTTTAGTTTTGTTACTACGGTTTCTAAACGCGTAGCTGCAGATCAGTTCGTGTACGCGCCAGTGGGGATTGCAGGGTTTTTTGTTGCTATGAACTTTATGGAAGGCAAAAACTGGGCTTCTGCCAAATTACGACTGCGCGAGTACTACTGGCCTACTCTTCTAGCTAATTATATGGTCTGGCCGGCTGTACAGGCTATAAACTTTGGCTTTATTCCAACCATATACCGGGTACCATTCAGCAGTGTTGTAAGCATATTCTGGAATACGTTTATTTCATGGGCAAACTCACAGTCAGCAAATGCAGTCGATGTACCGTTAGAAACTGCACACACTCATGTAGAGCCGCTACATCCCGAAACTATTGACTCCAAAGCATAGCCGTTTTTTAAAAAGTAGATTTAGATTTTAAAAGGAACAGGATATGCACACGTGCCAATGACCAAAAGTTTTGGATAAATAAAGCGGCTTTATATATTTTCCCATCTTGAAATTTGCAGTTACTAAACTTTTAGTACTTGTTATTATAATGGAGAGATTACGTGGAGACTTTGGCAACTATGAAGCCAGCGACATAAACGGCACAGGGTTTCGAGAAGATAACACAAACGACGAAGCAATAAACGGGCCGGTCGTATTTAGCTGTTCTAGATGCCGGACAATTCTTGGCGACACATTTTCATACGTTGCATCCTTCCCTGAACGCAACCTATTTGCACTTCAAGCAGTGCCTGATAGCATTTCTTGTAGCAAAGCACGCAAAATGTCAACAGAACGTGGTGAAGAAGGGAGTGTGTTTTATGAACTTGCATGTGCAGAATGCGATGCAGTAGTTGGTCGCAAATACGTAACTACAGTTGAAGATATGGATGCTCTTCGAAATGCCTACTCGCTAGACATTGATAAAGTCATGACATATGAGCTGGGAAAATGCATGAAATCGCCTTCCAATTCAGATGGCCCTCCGCCAGAATTTTACACATCGATTGCTTTCCACGACGACATGGTTATGGTTAAAAGCAACATTACAGCTATTGCTGCAAAGCTGCAGAAGCTAGAGCAGACTATTTCGCGTCTTCCGGCAACAAGTCCTAGATCCGCACCCTCTAGTTCTAAAAGGCGATCTTCCCAGGGACTCAACCCTGAAATATACCATATAGATTCCTCAAAACGATTTGGCAGGTGATCCATCTATTTTCAGTAAACAATTATATCACTTGCGGTTTTCTCGAAGAAATCAACATGCCAAGCTGCGCATTTTATCAGCCACTTCCAAGAACCTTCCCAACCACATCCAAAGAGGACAAGCTTGCTAAGAACCTTATAGTTTAAATAGTGTCCTGATCACAAAATTGGCTTTTTATAGCTTTTCCTGCCATTATAATCCCTTTTTCTAATGCCATCTAATACATCTTCAGGTGCAAGCACACCCACACAAAATCCTGAGCAGCCACAAACAGTATTACCATTAGATACCATTCATATTGCTAATGCAGCTAAAAGACAAGCATGGCATCAGATAAAGCCGCAAAGAAACAACGACGTTAAGGAATTGATGGGAGTAGGCGAGAAAAAGCGTGGACTGATGCTGGCATCGCAATTACACACACCAATCTTGCCTATCTGGCGTATAGTGCTATTGACTCTTGGGGGTACACTGAATTCCGGAGTGCTTATTGCTGGCGGGCTTACAATAATGTTTGGCGGACCTGGAGGAGCATTTGTATCTTACGTGGTGTCGATTGCCATTTTATACCTTGTCATTACGTCGCTGATGGAGGTGGGCTCGCGAATGCCTGATGATGTTCCGTATTATTTGTTTGGCACTCGGGTACTTGGAAAAACTGTCGGTGTCGCATTGGCATGGTCATTTTGGCTTCTATGGATTGTGGTTCTGGTTTATGAAATGGTTGCTGGTGGGTTTATTATTCAGTTTTGGCTACCGCATGTTGATCGAGCAGTGTGGTGTGTGGTGCTACTTATTGCATGTATTATTATTGTTGCTATCGACTCTCGACTATATTCAACAGCAGAATCTTCGTTAACGCTGCTTACTATCGGTGCGCTAGTGGCTGGTATCATTATTGGGTCGTTGGTAGCAGCAGGGAAGTTAGGAGATCACAAGTATGGATTCGAGAACTGGGAAACCAGAGATGGCCCATTTGTTGGCGGCCTTTGGGGATTTGTCGGTGCAGTTATATTTGCCAACTTTTCTGTAAATGGAACTGAAACAGTCGCAATAATGGCACTGAAATCTCCCAGTCGACATAGCCGGAAAATGGCTCCCATTGCTGTCTGTGGAGCCATTGCCCTTCTTTTACTTCCGTCAATTTTTGTCACCGGCTTGGTACTTTCTCCCACCGATCCTTGGTTTGAGAAAGAATCGTTTGACAGTGCAGAAGGCGCTTCGTTGACATATCTGTTTGAAAAGGCAGGTATCATGCCTGCTGCACACGTCATCAATGCGTTATTGCTTTTATCAGCTTTACTGGACTGTTGTGTGGGCTTGTATATATCAACAACTATTTTGCAGGATCTGGCGGACCGTGGATTGGCACCCAAATTTGTACAAAGCCCTAAGGACCGCGACCAAGCGCTATCGCCTTACAGTATGGGCGCTTGCTGCATTTTAGCGCTAGGGATCTGGACTCTGACGTTTATCCGCATGGACAGCGCTGTGGTGCTTCTAGCTGGAATCATTGGAGTTAACGGAATTATCACTTGGGGCTCCATTGCAGTCATGCACTTTATAGTGCGGTGGAGCAAGCGGTATCGACGTGTAGAAGACGAAAGTGCTTATAAATCGCTGCTATTTCCACTAGGACCGATCGTATGTCTGGTTTACGAAATTGGTATCATGGTCTGCTTGCTAATAACCGTAGGATTGGTGGGGTTTGATATCAACCTGTTTTTGTTTATAACCTTGGGCCTGTTTATATTTTTAGCTTTGATTGTTGTCGCAGCTGTAGCCCAGCGATTTGGATATTGCCGCTGTTAAACCTTTTTTCTTCTTCTTTAGGATATTATTAAAATGAGATATTATTTGCGAGTTCCTAAAACAAAGGTGGTCAGTACAACCTCGCTAGTTCCGTCGGCGCTTCAGGAGGACACAGAGATATATGGCCGAATTAACAAAATGTGCGGTCTGCGAGAGACAATGCGAGAACGGCTAAAGCAGCAAAGTAAAACTGACGACTTGAGTCGGGTGGGAGCGGTAATTGTGGCAATCCAGACATACCTAAATGAGCTTCATTGGTATATTTCGTATCTCGAAAGCAACCGGGACTTGTTTAAGAGTGTGCCCAACATTGAGTTTATATGGAAAAGCTCAATGGTTAGCCGGTTGCAAGACAAGGTGAATTTCTCGCGCACGCTTTTCGGGTCGCGTAGTGGTAACACGGGAGATAGTGACGGGGGCAACACAGCACAAGGGCAGGGCAGCGTGGGGTCGCGGCTGTTGGGCACAGGCACCAAGCAGCGACGCACGCAGTCATCATCGATATATGTGGAACTGGGGTTCACATTGCAAGCACTAGCAGTGGCCAAATGCATGAGCGCATACTCACGAGTGGCAACATTGGATACGGAGATAGAGTGTGAGACGATAAATATTATGACGCCCGGAGTAAGAGATATTTCAGAAGAAGAGGGCGAAAAGGGCATTGACGCGTTAAAGCGGGCGTCGGTGGAGTTGCGGGAGGCAGCTGGGGTGTTTGAATTTGTTATTGAGCATGTATTGCCACAGATCAAGCATATTCGGTTAAATGTGCCGGATTTAATGCCAGAGGTCCAGCATATGTTGCAGATGCTGTCGCTGGCAGACTCGGACAGGCTTTCGGTGCGTGTATGGTTACGAGGCGACAAGAACCAGCGCAAAACGCCCAATATGCCCGCCAACTTGCTGCTGGGAATACAAGAGCGCTATGCCAACGCATATTCATCGCTACGTATGTTGCAAGGAGGCGAGTTCCGCAATGTGTCAACAGATATTCAAAGCTACATGCGTGATGGACAGCAGGTGATTTTGGCACAGGCGATGGTGTATCTAGCACAGGTGCACAGCGACAACCAAAAGTACGGCAACGCAGTTGGGTTTATACGTGATGCGCGTGAGATGCTGATAGAAGTCAAGAGGCGGAATCAGTCTGTGCATGCCAAGACTGCGGAGATGCTGCTCAACGGACCACTTGAACCCTTGTACAGCCTGTACCGCCGCAACAACGACACAATTGGATTCGAAGCCATTCCCTCTTCAGATGACTTGCGTGCTCGGCTTCCCTCAGGCCGCACATTATTTAGCAAAGCACTAGCTTATGCTCCATCTGTTTAATCAGCTTTTGTTGATTTTTTTCTACAGTAGTTTCTTTCCTCTTTTTTTTTTTTTTTGTTTGAATTATTTTTGTAAGCTGGTTGGAAATTAAAAAATGTCTGCTTCTAGTTCGCTGCCGCAGGGCAAATTCAGCATTTCGTTGGACGATTCAGGTAAGAACACAACAGTTTAAACGCACATCCTGCAAATGGTCGAACTTCAAATTGAACAGGGGCAGCTTGTTTATATAGACGAGGTGGAAAATGTCACTGAACAAGTGAGCCAGCTGAACACAACAGACAAGCCAAATTTCGATGCTGACGCGACTGAGCACGAAGTGGAAGTTCACTTGGCGGATTTGCAAGCGGATCCCGACTCTCCCCTATACTCGGTAAAGTCGTTTGAAGAGCTAGGGCTGCACGAAAACCTTCTCAAGGGCATTTATGAGATGAAGTTTACCAAGCCATCAAAGATCCAAGAGCGTGCACTTCCTCTCTTGCTGGCAAACCCAGCCCGCAATATGATCGGGCAGTCGCAATCTGGCACTGGCAAAACGGCAGCCTTTGTGCTGACCATGTTGAGCCGAGTGGACTATGACATCAACCGGCCTCAGGCCCTTTGCTTGGCACCGTCGCGTGAGTTAGCACGGCAAATCATGGAGGTGGTGGAGCAAATGGGCAAGTATACGCCGATGAAGACAAAGTACGCGATCAAAGACGCAGTGCAGAAGGGCGAGACTATCGATGCGCACATTGTTATCGGTACTCCGGGCACTGTAAGTGACTTGATCCGTAAGCGTGCGTTGTCTCTAAAGGATCTGAAGCTGTTTGTGCTTGATGAGGCAGACAATATGCTGGATCAGCAAGGACTCGGTGACCAAACTCTACGCATCAAAAAGACTGCTCCCAAAGAGTGCCAAATTGTGCTGTTTTCGGCTACTTTCCCGGACAATGTGCGGCTGTTTACGTCGCGGTTCGCTCCGGACGCGAATGAGATCCGGCTCAAAGCCACCGAGCTTACGGTAGATGGCATCAAGCAGTTCTATATGGACTGTAAGAGCGTTTCGCACAAGTTTGAAGTGCTTTCAGAACTCTACTCACTTATGACCGTGGGCCAGAGCATTATTTTTGTCCGCCGTCGTGATACGGCAGAGAGAATAGCTGGACGCTTGAACAGCGATGGGCATGCAGTGGTGTTTTTGCATGGTACCATGGACACTGTCAATCGCGATGAGGTTATGGACAAATTCCGTCGTGGCGAAATCAAGGTGCTAATCACCACCAATGTTATTGCCCGAGGCATCGATATTCAGCAGGTGAACCTAGTCATCAACTATGATATCCCACTTACTGGGTCTGGCGTTCCTGATCCCGAAACATACCTTCATCGCATTGGCCGCACGGGTCGGTTTGGCCGTACAGGTGCCAGTATAAACTTTGTGCATGATGAAATGAGCTACGAACAGATGCAGGCAATTCAGAATACCCTGGGCTGCGATATCATTAAAGTGCCAACTGACGACTGGGAGGTTGCTCATAAGATTCTCAAAAAGGCACTAAAGTGATATGCACCCCTTTTTTAAAGATGCAACCCTTTCTTTCACGTGATAGACTGTGGAAAAAGAGTGTGTGCTCTCCCCACAAACGCACCCAAAGTTCAAGTCTCCACTTTGGTTTGGATAGTTTTTCTTTCTTTTTTCTTTCTTTATTTTTCCGGTAAAGTTTGTGCGTTTTCTTATTATCTGTCAGGGAGGAATTATTTACGCTAGAATGGCGGATGTTTGTCGGTCTACGGGCATAAGCCATAAAACTGCACCTTTACCAGCTGGTGGGGATGCCAAGTCTACTGCTATACCGGAAGATGAATCTGCAGACCAACCACAGCCTCGCCAATGGACACTGGCGCTGGCCAGCATGTGGATTCCTACAGTCGATATCTCTGACGAGTGGGCTGCACGATTCGCACGCTTTTCGGAATTTATGCAGGAAACACTGACTACATCAATGGTTACTTTATGGACAACCTCTCCAGTGTGGACGCTAGTCCTTTACATATATCTTTTAACGTATGTAGAGTCTTTGCGGACTTTGCTGGTAATCTACCTGGCATATTGCTTTTTTGATCCTCGTCCTTACGACGGGGTTGGTCGACGTTTTAGCTGTATAAGCAAGCTGCCCTTGTGGGAGCATGTTAATGCGTATTTCCAGCCCAAAATGGTGTTTGAAGCGCCGTTGGATGCCAAAAAGAAATACGTTTTTGGCAGCCATCCACATGGGGTCATTGCGTATGTGTCGCAGTTGATAGCAGGGACGACAGGGTTAGGAATAGAGTCGCATTTCCCGGGCTTGGTGGTTCGTGGCGTGACTATGCCAGCAGCCTTTGCAGTTCCATTTTTCCGCGATTACGTGCTGGCCATGGGCTGCTTGTCATGCGATCGCAGCTCAATCCGCCGCATACTATCTGACCGACACCACCGACTGCACCAGTCTCTATTGGTGGTAGTGGGCGGGGCTGAAGAATCCATGCTGGCACATGAGGGCTCAGCCAACCTGGTCCTGTTAAAGCGTCGTGGTTTCATTCGGGAAGCCATTCGAGCTGGCTGTGACCTGGTGCCCATCTATAACTTTAACGAAAACTCCATCTATAAGCTAGTCGACAACCGTCCTGGCTCATTGATCCACCGGTTCGAAATGGCTGTCAAAAGCTTGTTTGGTTTTACCATTTTAATATTTCATGGTCGCAATGTCTTTTTCACGCCATACCGCACTCAGTTGGTTTCGGTAGTGGGAACGCCGATTCCGGTTCGAAGGAACTGGGATCCTTCTGAAAGTGAAATTACACATTATCATCAGCTATACGTGGAGGAACTTACACGGCTGTATAGAAAATACAAACCAAGATATGCACCGGATGCTCAGGATATTCAGTTTATTGCTTAAATTCATTATTTTAGTTTAATTCATCGTCATCATGAGACATCTTGTTGTACTGCCTAAACCAAAAGAAAAGTTAGCCTTGGTCACAATGCAATTACCATATGGTTTTTGACTTACCTTCTTAGCTGCTCAACCCGCTCTTCTTCTTTGGCTAAATCGACCCGTTTGTTCCGATGATTGGGCTGATAATATAGCAAAACCAAATACCGTCCCATCACATTGAACCCTTGCAAGTGCTCGCATGCTTCTTTGGCATCAAATATATCCTCATAAACTACAAACGCTGTTCCACGTGTTTTCTGCGTGTTGCCCATGCGAATCTGTCGAATGGCTCCGTATTTGCCAAACAAATCATACATTTCCTCAGACGATATTTTGAAGGGTAAGTTTTTTACTAGTAAAATGCGGTTTACATTAGGTGGTAGCTGTACCGTACGGGCATTTCCATAAACAAGCGACATTTCTTCCTTAAATATGGTAATATACAAATTTGATGTTTGACGAATATTCTGTTGAGTTAAACAATATATTTTTAATATCTAATCTTGATACTTATGGCTTAAGCGCCACATGACTGTAGCTTTAATTATTCATAAACATGTCAGTATTCGAATGCATTTATGTAGACTATAGTGACATAGAGCATTAGTTTTTTTTAGCTATAAATTACACAGCTTATAATTAATACTTACTACTACGTATTCGCGAGCTTCTTCGGGCGATATGCCACCGCGTGGATCAGCTGTAGGGTAGTCCTTGTAAACAGCAAATGGGTTCATAGTGGATAGGTTGGTGTGTATAATGTATAGATGCAGTCTAGAGTTGAGGAAATGGATTGATATACAGTAAAAATATCCCTAGATTCATTTAGTTTTGCCATTTATACTATTTTCACAATCGAGTAACTCTATCTTTATTACGAATACTACTCGCATGTATCATTGACAAAGGTGTAAAGACATGGAAAAACAGTGATGGTCAATCCAAAGAAAGAGGATACTTTGTGTACAAAAAAAAGGAGTCAGGATTCATAAAATTGAAGGAGTTTTATGCAGAATGAAAAAAAAACAACAATCGTAAAGCTTGGGGTTTTTTCCCCTTTACTCAAAAGAGAAATGGGGGTCTTGCATTAGGATAAAGAGGACTAAAAACAAGTATTTTTTTTAAAAATGAGTATATAAATATGCTGTCAACTGTTGAGTAAAAGAAAGATGGTTTTCCTTGGGCCATTGAGCAATATGTAAACTCTCGTCGATCTCAAAAGCAAAGAATTGCATCTGGCTTGTATGTTCTGCATCGGCTAATGCTTCCAAAGAGCTTGTAGATGATCGACTGCTTGAGCTACACGATGATATTCTCATATTTTGTAGCTCATATTCTTCACCTTTACACCTACAAGAATATTGATTTTTAGAGCCTTTTTTGCGATATAAGGGGTATCACTCTTTTTTACCTTTGAATTTTATGATCTGCCATTAGCTTTTAAATATTAAGATAAGAAAAATGGATTTAAATACTTGCTATAAAAAAAAGAGGTGGATGCCAAGGATGAAATGCAAGGGAAAAAAGAAACGGACACTTTGCAGTATTACAAGCAGAAACAAGACGTTGTGCCATTACGCACATGTAGGCAAGCAGCAGGACATGCCTCATAGTGAACATATGACTATCTCACGCAGATTTATCAATCAACTAAAATCGCTTATAATCGGATCAAGACATAGGTAAGCCTTAGCAGCACGAGGTATTCTGGAATTCCATTGAGTTTATTGGCAAGCGATATTAATCACTAGGTCAGCTTCTGGGAAAACCACACAATCGTCAACTATCCGTAATATTTAGTCTCCGACAAACAAATGCATTTAGATATGTTGTTGCAGCCATAAAACTACCTCTCCGCACACAAGACCTTACTTTTAACCCGGAGAAATTAAATTGTAGTGGAATTGCGCAACGAGGGTAAAAAATGTGCTATGCATATTGCGGAGTTGATGCCTTTTTTGGGAAAGGCGTTCCGGAAGACATAAAGTGGTGGCTAGTCCAAGAACATCGTGCTTAAAGCTCCGAGTTCTCAAAGATAGGGATCAACATGCACATGTCTATCTTTAGTGTCCTTTTTAAAAGGATCCCACCTTCAGCAGCGGACTCGGGTCCAATGCCATTGGCTCCTCCCTTTTTATTATGCAACTGCGGTGGTCCACCCATGTCAGATTTTTTCATGGTCATTTTATTTTGGGGAAGAGAAGAGTTTTAACTTGCGCCTTTTTTCACTGGGTAAACAAGAAATATATAAAAGGAAAACCTCATCCAGAATAGGTTTTAAGCTGTTTGAAATACAAGATATTTTTACTTTAATATGCACTCTAGAGCTACTACCGATCATTCTGAAATAACATTGGGCACAAGCACATTTAGTCCGCATTCCATGCGGCTGGATTTAATAAAAAGCCATATCCACCGGCCCATGCACAAGCTTGACACTCGAAAAGATGCAATCCGTGGATTCAGTCCAGCATGGTTTACTGCATCTATGGGCACCGGCATGGTGTGTGTTTTGCTACATGGATTTCCCTACAGCTGCCAACCTCTACGGTATATTGCCATGGGTGTGGGAATGCTCAATCTGCTTATGTTTTTGGGCTTTCTTGCTCTATTTACATGGAGGTTAGCGCAATACCGCGACTTGAACATTATTTTACTTCATCCACAACTAAGCATGCCGCTGGGAGCTATCCCTATGGCACTTGCCACTGTTATATCCACCATAGTGGCCATATTAACTCCTTACAATCTATCCTGGGTGCCGATGCTGGCGCTAGTTCTATGGTGCATCCACTTGTGCCTGGCCATCCCCATGTTTCTCTTCATTCCATTCGTGGCCATCTCACACCAAACACACAAGTTTGAGCTAGTAAATGCGACACTATTGCTACCTGTCGTGACAACTGTGGTTGCTTCATCAGTGGGCGCAACCGTTGCCGCGCTTTTCGAGGGCACAATAGCTGTGGCGGTGGTGCTGATTTCTTATATGCTGTGGGCAATGGGCTTGGGGACTTCCTTGATGATTATTACGTTTTACGTCATTCGATTGATGTTGCACAAGCTGCCGCCGTCTGAGATAATTGCCAGTACGTTTTTGCCCCTGGGTCCTTTGGGACAGTCGTCGTATGGCATTCAGCTTTTGGGGAGTCAGGCACAGCGACTGCTTCCGGGGCTTTTGCCACAAATACAGTATCTGGGCGATTTTCTTTACTGCATGGGGTTTTTCTTGGGATTGGCGCTTTGGGCTCTGGCCATTTGGTGGTTCACTCATGCACTGTGTTCTGTAGTATACAGGCGCATCCATGGCCCAGTGCCCTTTAATCTCGGGTGGTGGGCGTTTATTTTCCCTGCTGGCACATTTGCATTGAGCTCCAACGAGCTATGGGTTACCACCGGTTTTACATTCTTCCGGGTGTTGGCATCCGTGGTGAGTGCCGGCATCATTCTGATGTGGATATTTGTATTTTCCAACACTATCCGCTATGGGTGGACAGGTGAATTGCTCAAGCCTATCAATATTAGCCGTCTCGAGCTTCAAAAAGATCCTGAAACCACTGCATCAACACCCATTGTACAAGTTTAACACTGCTAATTTCATTTTTTTTTGCACATACATTTTTCTTTTGAATATATTGAGATACCTTAGTATTAGCTACTGGCCTTGGCTGTAGGGGCTTTGGTGGCAGCTTGTTTCTTTTTCTCATTCTTTTTTCTTTGCCGCCGCCGCTTACGGTCTTCACGGGACATTTCTGTGTCGCCAACCAGATCTCCAGTACGACCAGCTTTGGGCTGGCGTTTTTCAAAGATCTCGCTGGGAGCCAGCTGATCAGCCTGCGTCATACTAACCGGCAGTTTTTCTTCCATTTGAAGCGCCGGTACATTTGTGCGGATCTCGATATCTGTTGCTGCTGGCTTGGGTGCAAAGTGGAAGTGGCTAAGCGCATCTAGCTGCGTAAACAGATTGCGCATCTGGCTATCCACATCCTTGTGCGATTCGGCAAGCTTAGCATCGCTTTCGGGAACAAATGCATCGCCAGCCTTTTGCGCCATATATTCTGCTTCATATTCCTCGGCAAGCGACTTTTTGGACTGCTTGTCATTGAGTTCAATAAACTCCGAGGGCTTGAATGGCTTGGCCTGAATGTCCTTTTTGCGTTCAACATCGTCCCACTCCTCGTTTAAAATCCGGCGCTTAATGATGTCTTCAAGAGTCACAGTAGCATCGTGAGTGATCACTGGTACGGGCTTCTGCATATGATCGAACTCCATATCTTCTGCCAGCAAGCTGTTTTGTGGACGGACATTGGAGCTGACCTCGCCAATCATCGACCAATGCTTGGGAGCTACTGCTTCGTCTTCCAACTTGCCAATAAGCCCTTGCAGCTTTTCTTGGCGCCGCTCAAAGTCAGATTTGCCATCGCTAACTGCTTTGTCCTCTTCGTCATCTTCAAACAAATTGGAAGTGCGATTTTGTGGCAAGACTGTGGGCCCATCTTCCACTTCTGGTTCCACTTCCGATTCCTCATCTGATTCGACCAAATTCGGATCAAATTTAACGCGTTTGGCGTGTCTTTCTAATGCCTTTTTAGCCTTGCCGCGCTTAGAGCCTTTCGGTGGCTTGAAAAAGTCATCGTACATCAACTCATCAGCATGCTTGCTATCGGTATCGCTATCTTCATCGTCATTGCCGTGGTCTTGGAACAGATCTATGCTCTCGTCATCGCTTGATTCGTCATCATCCTCATCATCCTCCTGATTTTGTCGTGAATAGCTGCCAGCTAAAGCTGCTTGATAAATCTCCTCTTCTTCTTCTGCCTGGTCAGCAAACTTTTCCATTTCAGCAAGCGAGAAGAATTTGTCATCTATAGCCGATGGCTTTACATTGCTTTCTTCCTCGCTTTCGTCTTCGCTGGTATCCTGACCAGAGTTGACAATTTGGTCGTCGGATTGCTCGGCATCCGATTCAGACTCCAACTCGCTCTCTGCAGACTCGAGATCAGCAGCTTCTTGCTGTTCATCAGATACATCCATATCATTATCGCTGCTCTCGCTTGACGATTCGTCGCTTTCAACAGATTCAAGCAGTTGCGTCAATTCCTTCATGGTATCGGCTGTGCTTTTCAGCACTGGCTCATTGCGGACATTGATGAGTTCCCACAGTTGAACATTGGGATCAAACCCACTATTTATAACCGCGTTCCAGCTATCAAACAGACCATATTTTTCAGTCATATTGGCAGCATCGTATGTTCTGCTCACCACCTCCATGGCAGCATCTCGAGCTTCGGCAGTTGGCACAATAAACGATCCTGGCGAGTCTATAAACTTCTCGATAAATGACTCGGGAACCACCTGTCCAAAGGCAGCGCTGGCTGCCAATGCACCAGGTGCCTTTGTAGCTTTAGCCGTGGCTCGCTTCTTGCCCATTATGCTCTCTAAGGTATAAAAATAAAAAAATAAAAAAGACCAAGAGAAAAAAATTATTTTGTTGATTTGATGATTATCCATGATTTAGTTTAAAAATATTTTTTTTTTTTTCATTTGGTTCGCTAGTGGTTCTCGTTTTATACGTTGTTTAAAACTTGTGAAGAATATATATATAATGCCAAAACGTCAAAGTCAATCGACAGCAACTCTGGCTTCAGAGGAAAGGCCTAAAATAGCTGCTCTATCCAGCAAAGACGCAGACAACCAGCCAACCAAACCAATAGAGGATGGCATGGATATCGATGAGGATGCCGAGATGGGCGAGTTTGAAGATGCCTACGAAGACGAAATAGAAGAGGAAGATATAATAGAACGAGATGAAGACTCTGATGGAGTCGAAATGGTGGATGACGATGAAGAAGAGGAGAGCGAGGAAGCAGCAGAGAAGAGGCGCCAAGTGTATCTCCCAGGAGATCAGCTGGGCGAAGGCGAAGTCTTGCAGGTGGATAACTCAGCATACCATATGCTACACAATATGTCAGTCCACTGGCCATGCCTATCGTTTGATTTTGTTCCCGATAATCTGGGAAACAGCCGCACCGCATTCCCGCACACAATGTATGCTGTGGCTGGAACTCAGGCCGAACGTTCGTACCAGAACCAAGTGCTGCTTCTCAAGTGGAGCCAGCTGCATCGCACAATCAACGATGATTTGAATGACGAGGACAAAGATGATGATGTCAATGATCTGGACGAGGATCCTATTTTGGAAACCAAAACGTTGCGTCATCAGGGTGGTATCAACCGCATACGGGCTCTGCAGTCCTACCAGTCTCCTTTGACAGCCACCTGGGCGGATACAGGCAAAGTGCATATTTGGGATATTAAGAAGCTGATGGAGTCATTTGAGAACCCGGGGGCTTCGGTGCCTAGTGCAGTACAGCAGCCATTATTTACGGTGGCATCGCATGGCCGTACCGAGGGCTATGCGATGGACTGGAATATGGATGGCCGTCTGCTTACAGGCGACTGCAGCAGCAAGATATACTTGACGACTCGTCGCAATGACACGGGTGCCAGCTTTGTCGCTGATCGCAATGCGTTCCGAGGACATACGGCATCGGTAGAGGATATCCAGTGGAGTCCCGAAGAGGCATCAGTGTTTGCATCATGTTCTGTTGACCAGAGCATAAAGATATGGGATGTGCGCGCCAAGAACCATGGGTATGCTTTGGAAGTTCCTCATGCGCATGATTCCGACGTTAATGTTATTAGCTGGAACCGCAAGACACGCTATCTTATGGCAAGTGGAGGCGACAATGGCGATTTCAAAGTATGGGATATGCGCAAATGGACGGACTCGAAGGGCCGCTCGACACCGGCTGCCGAATTCGACTGGCACAAGAAGGCAGTGACGTCGATTGAATGGTGTCCAACTGACGAATCAGTGCTGGCAGTTTCCGGCGCTGACGACCAGCTTACATTGTGGGATTTGGCTGTGGAGCTGGATGCTGAAGAGGAGGCGCGGCATCGTGAAGCCATGATTGGTGCCGATGGATCTCGGCGCGAAGTGCCAGCTCAGCTGCTGTTTATTCACCAGGGACAGTCTCAAATCAAGGAGCTCCATTGGCATCCACAGATCCCGGGCGCACTTGCATCCACAGCTGCCACCGGATTTAACGTGTTTAAAACTATTTCCGTATAAATGGTATTTATTCTTTGGACTTGCGATTGAACGTGTTCTTGAGCTTGGCTGCTGGCTGCTTGAGACTCTTCCATACTTTGCCAAACTGGCTGCTTCGCTTGACTGTCTCTTCCACCTGCTTATCGGGAGGATTTACGTTGAGGCTTTCGCTTTTGGCAGTTTCACTTGATGTAGTGTTGGTTCTGCTCATTTCTCTAGATTTGCTAACTCTACTTTCTGCACGCTGTCTGGTTTCTTCCAGCAAATGGTACACGCAGACAATTGGTGTAGATGCATGCTGTCTTTGAGCGAGCGCTGCTCTGGCATCCGCAGCACTGTATCCAAAAGCAGCCATCTTTTGCAGCGTGTCTTCGTTGGGATTCAGCACGGTTGCTGCTCTAGAAGGCATGTAGTTGTTGACTGGCTCATCATAACCTTTGCAGATCCACTCATGCTCAATGATCTCCTGCATGGTAATGCGCTTGGATCTATCCACAACAAATATCCTGGCCAACAAGTCACGCACTTCCGGACTGGAATTATCAAGCTTGGCATACTCTCCCTTGGAGATATTGTCGTAGACATCGTGAAGCATTTCTCCTTTGAAAGGAGGAGTGCCAGCAAGCACATAGTAGAGAATAACACCCATGGACCAGATATCCACTTCTGGCCCAGTATATTCTATTCCCTGAACCATCTCAGGCGAGCAGAAAAATGGAGAGCCACAATACGTATCCAGCAGTCTGCTCCACTTGAAGCTATTCGAGCGACCGAAGCCCACTAGCTTGACATTCCTGTCATTATCCAAAAGCACGGTCTCCAGCGTAATTTTGCGATGGACAATACAGTTCTTGTGCAAGTAGTCGACTGCACTAACAAGTTGACGAAAGATTCGTCTAGCCTCATCCTCGTTCATCCGGCCTTGTTCCCGCGAATAATTGAGCAGATCTCCACGGACAGCATACTCGCAGACAAGCATGGCGAAACGCTCAGTCTGAACTGCGTCAAGAAGCTTTGCAATATGAGGATGATGCAGAAGGGCCAAATTGTTGACTTCTCGTTGATAACGGACCAGACGCTTTTCTGGCTGCCCTTCCAGCTTGATGAACTTTAAAGCCAAGTTCTTCTTGGTTTTCTTGTGTCGTGCCAAGCATACTTTGGTTCCAGGCTTTTCAGCCAATGTCTTGTCGATGATGAAGTTCCCCACGCTTTGGACGCTTTGTCTACGGTGTATCTTGCTTGAGTCAAGACTTACAAAACTTTGTCGTGTAGATACTGTTTCTGAACGTGTTGGCGTTTGTGGTTCTGACATTATTTGGATTCACTAAGTAAAAAATAAGGAAGAAATTTGTTTTTTAGTGCTAATGTGTAAGGGAAAAAATGTGTGGGTTTTTTTATTCATCTTTTTATTATATTCCCACCATTTAAAGGGTCAAAGGTGTGTTTTAAAAGAACTAAAGGATACTGATAGTTTAAAAGAAATTTTTTGTTCTTTTTCTATTAAAAACCCTGACTAAAAAACACCTGCCATCGGTGAGGAATTAATGATGTAATAAAGTGTTGAGATTATATTTTCAAACTATTGTGACAATATATGTATCATCTAAACATACAAAGGGTAATTGTCAATAAACAGTGTTTTCCACCAATCAATCATATAAAAAAGCTATATCTCTTTGACGTAGTTTCCAGGGAATATACCCTTACGATTGCCAATACGACCAGTCCACCAGTCATTGGTATCGTCGGTTCGCTCAAGCAACTCGATAATATCGTTTTCACGAATAGATAAGTCACCTGGTTGTTCACCATTAAAGTCATACAATGCTTGTACACGTTTGACACCTGAACCACCGCCTGAATTATACTCTGGAGGTGGCGGTGGAGTGGATTTGGCCATTGTTGGAGCCACATATGGTGCAGGAGGCTTTGATGACTGGCCTAGAGACCCATACGGGCTGCCAGCTTCCATTGCAGGAGATTTAGCTGCGCCATAGAGAGCAGGCTGCTGCTGCTGTATAGATGGACTAGAGCCAACTGATGGAGGTGGCAGTGCGCCAGGAGAACTAAAAGTAGATGTAGCTGAAGGTGGAGCCGGATTCTTATCCTTCTTACGGAAAGTACCCTTGACCGAATCAAACATGCCCTTACTTGAGTCTTCAAACTCATACGGCATAACATTCATTCGTCCATGTCCGTACAAATCAATAGACTGCAACGCTTGTTCAGCAAGCGCCCACTTGGGCTGCCAGCCAATAAGCACGGGCTTGTTCAGATCCAGCGCCGAGCAATTATGTGCAGCATCGGTAAACTCGCGATAAAGACTGTTGTATAGGTCATATTGGATACGGAAGAAGCGCAGGAATATGGGGTCAATAAAGGCCTGGCGCAGGTCCAAAATCTGCTTTAACTCTGCCTTAAGCATATCGTTAAAGTAGTTGTATTGACGTGATGCTTCCTGATACTGAGCGCCATGCTTTTGGTATGCGCGCTCCTCGGGCAAACGACGCTGGCCATCGCTAGCCTCTTTGGCCTCAGCCTTCTCTACTGCATGGCGGAAACGATCATAGTCAACTAGCTTGTGATCACGTTTGACAATCACCTTGTGGATGTTGCGCATCATTGCTAGCAGCTCCTGAATAGGTCCTACTATGGAGACGTCTAGACGGTTCAGCTGCTGCTCTGTATGCTCACGGATAGATGAGACTCGGTTTCGGAACTCTTCGGCTACTTTTAGAAGCTCAGGCGATGCGCCTTCGTCTGTGTAGCTGCCCACTGGTTGTGCATTGCCTTCAGGGTCGGTACTGATGGGGCGGTAAATTGCCAAAACTTGCTCCAAGTATGCACTCTGGTAAACAAGCATACCACGGATACCGTCGCGGAACTGAGCAGTCTGCGTAAATAGCAGCTTGGTAATTCGCTCCATATCCTCAAACCGTGTTTTGAGCTCGTCAAAGTCGGCATCAACTGTTTTCGACCCACGCCCAATCTTGGACTGCAGCTGATGAGGCATTCGCTCCAATGCCTTTTTAAATCCCTTCCAGCTCATTTCGTTAAAAAAATGAATAAACGCAAATATGGCAAATTTGTAAAAAGAAAAACTTTAAAGGGTCAGGGGGATAAAAAGAAGTGATAATGCGGACTTTATTCTTGGCAAAAATAAACCTTGTGGGGTATAAAAAGGGATTATGACAGATCGTCAATAATAGCTTTAGAAACCAGATATCCATCAAACGACTCGTAGCCCATTTCGCGGCCAAAGCCTGAGTTGCGGAAACCGCCAAAGGGCAGGAACGAATAGAGCGGATTGTGCGTGTTGACCCAGATTGTGCCGCAACGAAGCCGACGCGTGAACTTGGTGATGTCACGATGGTTATGCGAGAAAATGCTGGCAGCCAGGCCAAACTCGCTCTTGCGCTCAATCTCGATGACGTCATCCAAGTTGTCAAAGGGCTGCAAAACCGACAAGACTGGGCCGAATATCTCTTCCGTTGCAATGCGCGCCTTTGGGTCAACATTGTAAAACACTGTGGGTTGGATCCAGAAGCCGCGGCCTAGTGCGGGTTCGCCGCCTGTCAGCACCGAAGCACAGTCCTCTTCTTTGCCGATCCGAATGTACTCGAGCACGCGCTCGTACTGACGTCTGTCGATCAACGGGCCCATCTCCGTGTCTTCGAGCTGCGGCGTGTCCAGTTTCAGAGCCTCGGCTGCTGCCTTGATCTTTGGCAAAAACTTGTCATATATGGAACGATGCACCCATAGACGCGTTAATGCGTTGCAGTTCATACCTGCATTGCTCATGCAGCCCATTACTACTAGCCGTGCAGTCTTGTCCAGGTCAGCGTCTGGCATCACCACGCCTGGGCTCTTGCCACCCAGTTCTACAGATGCCATCCGTACCATGTGTGTCGATGCAGTAGAGCGGATCACGTTTTTGCCTGTAGCAACCGACCCGGTGAATCCTACTTTATCAACTAAGTCGTGCTCCACCAGTGCTTGGCCAACTTCTGCACCTCCCAGCACAACATTGAATACCCCTGGAGGAAACAGTCCCGTCTGCTCGAGCAGATATGCAAAGTACTGTGTAGTCAGTGGAGTCTGAGGGCCTGGCTTGAACACAACTGTGCATCCGGCTGCCAACGCTGGTGCCACCTTCCAGGCTAGCAGGCATATTGGATAGTTGAACGCATTGATAAACCCAACAACGCCTACAGGCTCCTTGGTTGTATACGCCTGTAGGTTTGCACTAGCTTGGCTGGAAATATGGCGGCCCTCTACTTTGTCTGCATACCCAGCAAAGTGCCGGAACAGATCAATCGTGTCATCCAGCTCACCGCGCACATCAGCTATTGGCTTGCCAGTATTGATGCTTTCAATCAGTTCGATGTTGCTACGATGTTCTTCGATAGCGGTGGCCAGCGCCAGCAGTGCGTCGCGTCGCTGAGCTCCAGAAAACTCGTTGACCCATGGCCCATCATAGAAGGCAGTGTGAGCTGCTTGAACTGCCTGTTCTACGTCTTTAGCTGTGCACTCGGCCACAGTGGCTATTTCCTCGCCAGTATCTGGATTCTCGACCTTGCTGGTTGTTGCTGATGACGATGCCACCCATTTGCCATTAATAAATGTCAGCTTTTCGTCAAACGGAAGCTTGTTTACGATAGATGTCAATGTCATTTTGGTTAAACTAAAGAAAACACAGAGAATGGAGAATACTCCCAAGGGCATGAGGCCCTTAAATAGCATTTCTTTCTACTGCATATGCTATGGATTTGCATCCAACCAGGCAGCCCTAACCCCCTCCTTTCAGTATCAACCATGCTTTTTCACACCTAGAATGCATGGCAAAAGATACAATTAAATTAGGCCGTCATGAGGTCTCAAAGCTCTTGCTCTACTTTAGACTTGAGTGCATCTACGCGTTTTGCTCGGCGTTCAGCCTTTTGAATTAGGCTTTTGCGGATTGCACGGACATCTCCGGCCAGCTCCAGAACCACTCCATACCCTTGCCGTACAGCATTCTGCTTCAAATCTGGATCATGTTCCGTCCATGGCTCCAATCCTGCCGCTTCCACAACCAATGCAGGCGTTACCGAATCAATATTCTCCATCAGCCTGAGAATTTCTTCACCAATTCCCAACAACATCTTTTTACTTTTCTCTTCAAAATCTGCATTGCTCGTGACATCAGCCTGTATTTTAACTACCTGTTCAGCCTGTGGAAGTAGCTTGGAATCAATGTAATTGAGTGTTTTCTTACTTTCCGATAGCTGTGTCAATAAATCGCGATACTTTCTTTTGGCATTTCGAATCCGCTGCACCTGCTCATGGTTGGCTTGCAAGTACTTCGTTGCTATATAAAGCCCGGTTCCAGCCCCTAATGCCACGCCTATAGCTGCTGCTATTCGCATCCAGCTCATATTACTTTGTGAATAACTAAACGGCATCATTAATTTAATGAGAAAAAAGTTCCAGAACTACAAATTGAAATGATAAGCTTTTATGCCAGTTAAATAAATACCAAATGATGGGATTTACTCACGGATCTATTAAAAGCAATCAACATCTATTACAAAGTTGTTGCTATCGACCATTACTGTGATTCGATGAGAGTCTATGGCTTTTTCTCGAACCTCAGTTTGTGGTCCAAGAATACGTTTAGGCTCAGGGAGTTCATCATAAAATGATAGCTTCTGTCCAAGCATGCGATGCATAGGCATATGGTTTTTATCTACCAAAGTAGTTTTCAATAGCCGCGGCTTCCAGTATGCCAAATTGCAATTGTCTACCGTCCCGGCCGTAACAATGTTTTCAAGCAATATTCCACTGAAAATTAAAAGAGATTTCATAAAGCCCAAATAGTACTTAACTGAGATATATCCAGCGCCTTTTTCCTACTATAAGGAAGCACCATTGTTTATATACAGGGTTCTCTATATTATCCTCCACGCCCTGTACTGTTCCTCTAAAATAACTGCATTACTGTACAAAATTTTTGGTTTTGCGTAGTCTGAATAAAAATCCTTCAGTAAATCCTCATTTTATTTTGTAGCTTGTGTGTATGACGTAATTATAATATAATTTTATGTCATTTTCTTTGTGTGCTTTTGAGGAAAATCTCAATTGCAAATTACTTGGTCCCAATATAATATACAGCACTATATTAGTATTGGGGATATACAAAGCAATGCCACGGTTTTTTCTGGGTTTTTGTCTTATCACTAACTTGTTGGGGGCTACACGATAGGATATTTTAGTTTTCCTACTATGTTTTCCAGTGATATATAAAGCAAAATAACAAGAGCATTTCCAAAGATTTTTTTCTTTACAAACAGTAAGCATATTTTAACCATGCATTATTATCGACCAATAAGAACAATTAATAACGTGCAGTATGTATTAACTGATGATTCCGATTCTGGTTCAGATTCAGATGAAGGATACTGTTCAGCAAATTCAGATGAATAATAGCATTAAACCCAAATTTATTTTTTATGCCAACAGCTATACGTTTGCGTATCTAAAAAAAACTTAAAAATTTACTGTGGGATATGGTAATCAAGCGACGTACGTATCTTTAGATCAACTAAACAGACTGCATTTTATATCCAGTAAACTATAATTTAAGGTCCTGTCTTATTTTGCTCTACCTTATGATACAAAACAAAATCAAATTAAGTAGAAACGACTTTAGTAAACACTCTTACCTTATTACTGCCAATATAAAAGTATGAATTTTATTCTACTGTTTGTGTGTAAAGCTGATTGTAATCTAATTCTGGATCTTTCCCTTCGGTGTTCTTTTGAAAAATTTCAGCTGCAAATTATATGAGCAGAAAGAACATAAAGCTATATATTTATGTTGAGAATGCATATAAAGCAATACCGCAGTTCTTTCTAGTCCTTTGCCTTACCTCCAGCTTATAGTTGGGGGCTACCTGATAGAGCAATGGCATATTTCCCCACATGATTTTCAGTGATATATAAAGCAAAATAACAAGGGCATTCCCAAGGATTTTTCTTTACAAACAGTAAACGTATTTTAACCATGCATTATCATCGACCAATAAGAACAATTAATAACGTGCAGTATGTATTAACTGATGGTTCCGATTCCGATCCAGATGAAGGATACTATTCAGCAAATTCAGATGAATGATAGCATTCAAGCCAAGTTATTTTATGTCAACAGGTATATATTTGTATATCTAGAGGAACATGAAGCTTTATTGTGGAGTATGGTTATCAAGCAATGTATATGCCGTTAGCTCAACTAAACTAGTTGCATTTTATATAGCTATCTATAGTTTAAGGCCCTACCTTATTTTACTCCTTGCAATGCAAAGCAAAAACCAAATTGATAGCTGCATCCAGTTGGACAGCTGTACTGAACAAAATACTTAAACAATTTAAAACTAGTATTTAAATATTTTTAGGCGATTAGTGGATTTTGTAAAAGAAAAATTGTACTTTTGCAAAGCACCAAACAATATTGGGTAAAAGAAACCACCCATTTTGGCCAATTTTTTGCAAAAGGCTTTTACATTCTTTTTCATGGTAAAAATATTAGGCAAAAGAACTATCCAAACCTCCCCCTTTTTCTATGGGGGGGTTTTTTTTTTTAAAAAAAAAAAGTGCTACTATTTAGCTTGGAATACGCTGCTCTATTTGTTGAATTTTAGCCTTTATAGTGTGGATAATGTATTGGATAGCAGTATGCTCAAAGAAAATAAATCTCTAAGATTAGTCGTACTTATTACATGATTAATTTCTCTGGATACAATATCGGTAGCACTAGAAAAGTATATATCGTATCAAATTAAATAGTGTAAAGCAGTCTAAAAGCTATTAAATATTCTAAACATACTTGCGCAGCTGTTAGTAAGTCACCATTGCTCATAATATTAGAGCAACTATTTAGATCCCTACTTGAACAATTCACTGCTCTTAAAAATGAATTCGCCATTAACAAAAGCAATAAGCTCATAATCACAAACCAAAGCAAAGTTATCATCATTTTCATAATACAGTGAGTAATTAGTGGACTTGTTTTTTGTATATTCTACAAGAGATTCGTATTTGAATGATCTAACAGCTTCTGCATCAGCACCTAAATGTGAACTATAGCTGGTCCATATATTTTCATTTTCAATCGTCCAATTGAGCTTGTATTTTTCTGGGTAAAACTTGTTAACGTATTCCATTGAACAAAATAGCAGAAAAAAGATGGGAAAAATTCAGGAAACAGTGCTTGAACGAGGTTCGGCACTTTTATATTAAGGCGGTCTACAGGATAATAAGGTTGTCTTCGGCTGCCACATTTACTTCCAGTCAACGCATAATCCTTTGGCTGGAGTCTGACAAAAAGCAAGTCAACCCTCTTTCTTATTGCAATTTATAAAGCTATAAACTTTATAAAAGAAAATCTCAATGCTTTCTTTTTGCTACAATACACTGTCGGCCATTTTTATCTTTTTTTCGGCCATAGGACTTTTGTTTGCATCCGCTGGCCTCACAGCCAGGACCTTCTAGCATTTAGCCTAATAACTTTTGCAAACATAAGCAAAAGCTTTACCATAATGGTAGATTATTGGTGTATCAATCTCCTGGGTTACATGGAGCAGATAATAAACCCGCCTGTTGGCAAAGCAACAAAGCGAAACAAATATATATATATATATATAAAGCTTTACTGTGAAATATGCCCATTAAGTATTGTAGGTGCCTTTATCTCAATTACATTGTACTGAGGGAATCCTTAAACAACCTGAATTTACATTTAAAATAAATATATTTGTCAAACAGCTGATTTTGTATAATAGAAGGCTGCACTTTTGTAAAGCATAAAACGCTACGGGTAAAAGCAGCCCATTTTGACCATTTTTTTACAAAGGACTTTTACATTCTTTCCCATCGTAAAACTATTAGTCAAACAGACTGCTCAAACATCCCGCTATTCTACGGAATTTCTATTTATTAAAAGAAATATTAATTAGTTAGGAGTATATTGTCCTATTCATTGAATTCTAGCTTTAATAGGGTGTCTAAAGCATTTGGCAGCAGTATGGCTGAAAATAATAATAAAAATATAGAACCGACTGTACTTATTACATAGTTGATTGCACTGAATGCAATGTTAAAACTAGAGAAGTATATATTGTATTAGCTTAAATAGTCTATGGATTCTTGCAAAATAGGTGGTTAGATAATCATGATTGCTTATAATGTTAGAATGACTATTACTATTTATATTTTCACTCGAACATTTCATTGCTCTTGAAAACGAATTCACCGCAAATATAGGCAATTAACTCTCTGTCTCCAACTATAACAAAATTATCATCATTTTGAACATATAGACTAAAATCACTACCTTCATAGCTAACTTCACTGTGATATTTAAAGGAGCCTATGTTTTCATGTTTATCTTTTAACTTGTATCCATAAGTTATCCAATGTGGCTCATCTTCCAGAGTAAATCCAGTCTTTTCGGGATCTAATGATTTGCTTGTTAACAAATCCATTAAAGTAGTGCTTATTAGAAGAAGAAGGAAAAAAAAGGATAAATAGAAAATAAGTAGAAAAACCACTGGCTTTTATACATGCGGATTCTACGCATAGTGGACTTTTTTTTGCAGCTTTTGTATTTTCCATCTAATCCATGGCTCTTTGGCTGCGGTTGGGTAAAAAAGCAAGTCATCTGGCTGCGGTTGGGCAAAAAGATGCTTTTTTTATGGATTACACAGCTCAGCCCTTTTGTTATTATAGCAAAAGAAAAGACTTAGTCTCCTTTGAATCCTTGCCCAACGTAAAATACTAAGCCTTTTCTATGCTAAAGATGCTTTTTAACATTGCCTTTAAAACCTTTTAGGGAGTATTTTAAAATGGAGAGATGCAAAAGGCCTGTTTTTTTTAGAATAAAGCTTGTAAGAACAGCCCAATAAAATAGCCAAATATTTTGTGGGGATACAGTTCCTCAACTATAAATAAGAAGGCATTTTACCAATAATTTTTACAAATATATTATCCACCAATATATTCAAGCTACTTTCATTCAATTAACCATCAATGGCAGCATTCAACGAACTTACCAAACCAATCAAATATTTGAAAGAGGGCGAAGAACCATCTGGCCCAGAGATGTATGATTCAGATGGAGAAATCCCCGAAGCTATATTAGTTAAGAAGTAATTGCTCTCTATAATCTGTAAATCAAAAGCTTCTATAGTATAAAAATTGGCTAGAAACTTTTCGTTGAAAAATTAGATATAGTCTAATAAATATATATATTTTAAACAGCACATACAAATAATGACTCGGCTTTAACTAATACTTGATGGCTAATGGCATCAGCTATATATGAAGAAATGAATGTCTTGCGGCCATCTATCTTGGTCATCCAAGCATCCAACACTACAAAGCTGCCAACAGAAACAGGATGCAAATATTCTAGTTTAAAGTTAGCTGTGAAAGCAGGTTTATCTGGCGTATTCGACAAGCTTACTCTAACAGTCACATCATCCAACAATGCCGACAATACACCAGTATGCACGATCTCACGTGCAGAACCTCTTGAATTTCTATCCACACCCTTTAGCCCCAATCCCAAGCCAAGATACTGTATCATTGTTACTCCGGGAACTTTACTGGAATTCAGGGGCTTTGTCGTAGAAAAGCTTGCTTTATAAATTTCCGAGTTGAGGTGATTTGGGAGGCTATTTGGCTTCCACCGGTAAACTAGAGGGAGAAGAGATAGGTCTTTGGGGGTTGCTAAAGCTCCATAAGCGAGTGAGAAGGGAGCTTGCAGCAGACGTTGTGTTCCGGCTGGCCAATAAAAGGCTTCTAGCTTCACTTTAGTATCTGCTTCCATGTCCTTAACTAGAGGTAGCTGTGTTAGCTTGTCAACTAGTGGTGATAGACTATATTTTTGTTGAGAAGAGTACCGGAAAGTAACGCTGTTTCGAACTGCTGCCATAGAGTCTGCAGGATCCTGTTTGCTTATCGATGAAGAAGTTGTAGCAGACAATTTATATGTGCTGGTAGAAATCGGCCTACAGCATGTTGCTAAGCGACTAGGTCTATAAAGTACTGGTTTAAGCATATCTAATAGCGTTTTAGTTTTTTTTTTTTTTTAAAAAAAAAAAAATAGTACCAAGGAAGTTGATTTTGTCTGTACAAATAGAAAAAAAAGGACATCAGTGAAGATAAAGGGATTTTCACAGTTTTGTTAGATAAAACCCACCAGTAAAACTCGTAGAAACAATCCTCTGGCCCGATCATTAGTGTTGCCGTTCTATTGAAATAATGAATGGCGTATAAAATTATTTAATTTGCTTTATACTTAACCCTCAATTTTGGCATTAACTACAATGCACACTCACACAGACAAAAAGAAGGGCTTGTGACTAGTACCCACAACTATCAAAATATCTTAATAATCAAACAGTTTGGTACAAAGAAAAAATATTCTACTAAATATCCTCTCTTTTTTTTTTTTTAATCTTGAATCCCAAAGTACAATAAAGGAAAAAAATGGAAGCGATAGATACTACAAAATATCCAACAGAAGTGCAAGAAGCAATCAAAAAATATGAAGAATTTATATACACGAAGCTAGAACCTGATCTGAAGCAAATAACACAGGATCGAGATGCCCTATATAATCGAATGTCAGAATACCTTAAACTAAAAACCCACATCGAAACTATCCGCAAACAGGGCTTGGAGGAGATGGAGACTAAAGTCGATTTGGGCTCCAACTTTTATGCCAAAGCATTTGTACCCGATACCAAGTATATATTTGTTAATGTTGGCTTTGGCTTTCACTTGCAAATGACTTTAAATGAGGCTGATGAATTTATTGATCGTAAAATTAGCCACATGGAAAAGTATGTATATCTGTTTTATTGCAATTGTTTTTTTTTTTTTGGGTAGGAGGGAAGGTTTACTAAACTAAAAGGGTTTGTAGATTGACGGACAAGTATACAGAAGAAGCAAACCAAATTCGGGCTAAAATCAAAATGGTATGTAAACAAAATAGCTAAATAGAATAGGGATCTGGTGCTAAACAAAATGATTTTGTGAAATGTAGGTATATAGCGCACTAATGGAATCTATAAGTTGATTTTTTTTATTGTAACAAAACTAAAACGAAATATAATTTAAATCTTGGAGGGAAAAATGCACAAACGAAAAAAAAAAAAAATCAAACTAGTGAGGATCTGCTGGGGATATCACCATTAGAGGCAAAAATCTGTAAGCCACGAGCAACATATTGAGGCTGACTAGGCTCTTTGCCGTCACAATGATTCAATTCATCATTAAACTCATTAGCAGTATTAGCAGCCCGCATAACTGATCTACACCCACTTTCCTCTGTGCTGCTCTCTCGGCTATCCCAATGCGAGCGATCAACCTCATCACCATAGGAAACAAACAGCTCCTCTCCACTTTTGATATTTCTAGTGGTCAAGCAAATGATCTGATTAACCTTGACGCCTTCTAAAAACGCAATATTGCAGCGATCAGCTTTACCATCACATTCTCGAGCCTCATTCATAAAATGAAACGGGCAGTACAAAGGGCCACTTGGGTCTGTAAACGGCATTCCGTCCGAGTCAGTTGCGTCCAACACGGTTTTACGATACATTATTGAGTAGTGGGACGATAGGCCCTTGTTTTCCTTTAGCGAATCAAACTCATCTTCGGTCATGGGCACGCCAAAGTAAAATCCTAGCGGGATTCCTCCCGGAAGATCCCGCACTGCAAACAATCCGTTGCCTGCGTTGGGTATGGTTGAGGGCTTTACTTCCACTATGTCGCGCCAGCTCGTTGGGATAGATGTTTGCAGTAGTGGGGGAGATTTTCCAGAGAGCTGGGTCTCCCCATTGATTGCTGCCATCTGTGGGTTGCCTGGGTTGGGCAAGCTGCATTCAGTGGCGTTGGCTAGTACGTCACTTTCAGCTGCAATCGGGCCATGGACATTTGATGAGCACTCAGTAGCTTTGCATTCATTGGCCAGTTCAGTGGGCTGATTAGGCAAATCCAGCTTGGCATCATTAGTAAGCACAGCTTTCTCGCCATGCTCCGTGCCGGCAGGCGGCTCGGGGGCAAAGCAAACCGGCCAGTCCTTATTAACCAAAACATCCATCCACTCATTATAGGCTGCCAACGCACTGTCAAAATCGCCCGGCTTATACGCCAGCTTGAAATGGTAGCATTTAGCGCCTTCCGGCCTAAACTGGACAAAATGCCGATCGCCGTTGTTTGTAAGCAGGGCGCTTGCACTGTTCATGGGAGTTTTGCCCGTAAATGCCCTGGGCAATCCACGCTCCTTGCTTATACGAGAGTCCAGATCCACTGCCATCCGCACCAGGTCGCTTCTGCTCGCCGTATAGTTGGGCGATTGACGAAGCGCCAGAAACATCAGGTACATTTGGTTGTACCATCGTGGTCGCTGCGGCTGTGGAGGCCTGGCTGTCTTTTTGCGTCGCTTGCGCGGGGGCGGTTTGCCTGATGGGTCCGTTATGAAGTCGTCGAGTAGGTCGAACACCTCGTTGCCTGTGAGCGCGTTTTCCAGGTAGCGTGGCCGGTGTTGCCGTGGTGTTCGTCGGCTTTCTCCATGCTTGTCTAATCCAGTTGCTTCTGGCATCATCCTCTTTTTTTTTTAAAAAAAAAAAAGCGCTAATTCAAAAAATAAATAACACGTCAAAATAAGCTACAAATCCATATATTAACAATGACATCATTAAAAATATACACTTGTGGTCCCTGGTCACAAGACACGACTCTGCCCCGCTTAGTAGTTGAGATAGTCATTTTTTCCCCAAAAATTCGTAAAGCTAAAAAAGATAAAGGTAGAAAAAAAATAGTGGGAGCAAAAAATACTGAATTTTTTACAATATGTTTGGGCATTATCCAAGAATTCGAGAAATAGACGAGATTCTTGCAGGTTTGGGCAATGGTGGAGCATCGTTTTGACTATCTTGCGCACGGTTAGATGGGGCAGAATCATATTGAGAGCTGCCATGTTGGCTGGATTGCGGGAGATATTCTGAGTAGACAGGTCTGCCGGGTTCAGACTGGTTGACGAGTGAGCGAATCATAGATGGCTGCTGCTGCTGCTGCTGCTGCTGCTGCTGCTGGTAGTATTGGGCTGGATGCGGCTGCTGCCACGAGAACGACCGGGGCGCTGCTGGATGGTATGGCGGAAGCGGATGCATATGGGCATGGCGGTGGCCAAATGAGCTGCTGGGGTTGGCTGCCGGGTGGTAGGGATACTCCAAGATGCGGTTCTGATGCTGGTGCACAATCTGCGGCAGCGCCGGCGCAAATCCGTGCTGTGACGGCGCATGGCCAATGGGCTTGTCGTTGCCAGCAGCCTGCAGTGCGGCTGGAGCCGACAGAGGCGCAGACGACTCGCCATCAGCCTTGTCCTGTGCATCAGAGGAGCCAGCTCCTGCAACGGGGTGGTGGGTGGCTTCGGTGGCACGCTTCTTATTCAGCTTTGCGTAATCTACAAAAAAAGCAGCATGCACATGCGAAATCCCGATGCAATATTTAGTAATAAAAAACATGCATAAACGGTGTTTACAAGAGGATTTTCCAAATGGAAATAGGGGGCTGCACATGGCTGGAGAATAGGATGCATATATGAAAAGGATACTTACGAAGCCCACAGGCGTTGCACAGCGTACGAGCGCCATCGGGACCACGGCGCCATTCGGGCGTCTCGGAAATGCCGCAAGAGCGGCACGAGTTTGGCTGGGCAGCATCAGCGCGCTTCTACACAATCGAAATTGAAAAAGGCAAATCGCAGATTAGAGAACAGATTCTGTAGGAGCGGGGACAGAAAAAAATAGGGGGGATCAACTATTTTCTCACTTGTCAGAAAAGCGCAAAATGATCAGCAAGAAAAAACATGCACGGTGTTTGCATAATTCCTTTTTCCACAGCCGCAGGAGAGGGAAGAAAAAGTCTCAAGTACCACATTTGGGATGATGCAGCTGGCCGAGGAACACAAACAAAAAAACCTGTGCAATTTGGAACACTTGATGTTCACAGCCAAAAAAAGCCACTCTGTACAGGCTTGGGAAATATAGATGTAACTTACTGAGCGTTTACGTGTTTTGGACCGAGCTGGAGACAGCACAGTGCGGCGCTTGCGGATGTATTCCATCGTGTCGTTGTCGGCACTGACGGACATGCGCTCGCGACGGATAGTCATAAACACCATCAGCACCTCGTACGCCTTGCGCGCCATGTCTATCACCAGGTCATCCGATGGCTGCGCGTTGAACTTGTTGCGCTCTGGCCCGTACTGCTCTGCAAACTGGCTCAGCACCTTACACTTCTCTGCCACCTCGCGCAGCTCATTGCGGTACTTGTCCAGCACGCTCTTGCCAGATTTTTTCTCATCAGAGGCCTTTAGTCCTTCGTCCTTTGAAAACTCTGCCTGCTTGGCGCTGGGCGGCGGGGATACCATGGTGTCGGCTGCGGCTGCCTCGCTACAAGGATATATATATTTTTTTAGCCCATCAATCAATTCCAGAGCTTTATCCCTTTTCAAAAGTATAGGCGCTTATAGAGATATCAAAAAGAGGGGGGATAGTAAATGATAGTTACCTGTAGTCTGGGGCAGAGGCAGTAGAGTCTACAGCCTGAGGGGCCTGGGCAGGGCCACATACAAGGTTCAGGTCCATTATAATTAATAGTCAAAAATAAAAAAACCTCTCTTTAAAAAAATGCACCGATTAAAGTAGAAAAAAAAAAAAAGAAGAGAGATAATGAGGAAAGAAAAAAGAGGCTCCGACTCCGTTTTTCTTCTTTTTTTTCAGGCTCCAGGCAAGAAAAATAAAGTGAACAGAGAGAGGCTTTTTTTTTGGAATAAAAGCAAATAACGATTTTCCAATTTTAGCATGCAAGATGCCAATCTTGTGCGACATCTCCCCCTTGAATTTTTTTGTTTTTAAAAATGGGGGGGCCTTGTCCCAAAAAAGCCCAATCACATCAAGTTTTGTTTCAACACTTTTTCCACTTTTTGAGATCTCAAATCGACTCGGCTGGTGATTGGCTAACTTTTTCGTGCCACACTATAGAATTTTTGTATACGATATCCGATTTTGTTCCATAACAGATTTGTAACATATCTCGCTTTAGTAAATTTGTACTGTTCAAATGAACATACCATTGAAAAATCAGGTTTTTTTGGAGTCAGCCCATTAATTTCTCTTTATTACATGGGAAATCTCTGTATCAAAAGCAACTTGGCCTTTTTTTTCATTCTACACAGAAAAACAAAAAAGGTTGCTTGTGAATCTCATGCGATCTTGCATATGTAGACATGTCCATGAAAAAAAAAAGCAGTATTGTCAATACACATTACAAAAAAAAAAAATTTTAAGCTGCAGCCCAGCACAAAGATTTATTTGAATGGAGCTGAATCATTTTGCGTATCGTAAATCTGAATCTGGTCAGCAACCCGCTTATCCACGACAACCTCAAGCGGCTCCTGGTCCTTCCAGCCACCAAGCTGCTCCTCGTCCTTGCCCGTCTCTTCCAGCTCGGCAACGTCCCGAGGCTTCCGCTTCGTAGACTCATAGACGACCTGCAAGGCCTGTCTTGCATACAAATCGACATTCTGCTGATCATGGAAAAAGTTATAAATGCGCTGTGGCACCGAAGCCCAGCCAGCCAAGTTTTCGTGTGAAATGTACGCCACAGCCGGCAATGCCACCAGCGAATTGTCGTCGAAGCGGTCGTAGTTTACAATATGCAGAGGGGCCTCTGGCGGCCCTTCACTTCTGGCCGATTCACTTTTCAAGCGTGGAAGCTCCTGCGGCACCTGCATATTCAGCGAGCCTACCGCGCCCTCGCTAACGCCATTTATCGCCTCCACCCAGGTTTCCCGTCCCACCGCCACGATGTCCATCATATGCGGGTACTCTTGCGGCTTCCACAGCTCCAACACCGACATTCCCGGCTCATCTTCCATCCGCTTCTTCAGCTTCCGTGCCTCGTTTTCTCGCTTGCGTGTCTCAATGGCTTCCCGCCACAGCCGCAATTGCTCGTTGCCTTCCTGCGCTTCCAGAAGCTTCCGGCGCTGCTCGCGGATCTCTTGTGCAATTCGCTCGTGCACACCGCCGCGGACCACTCGCTCGACCCCGTTGGGCTCCGTCTCGATGTCGTTGACCAGCGTTAGCTCGTAGTCTAAGGCGCCGGCTGCAAACACTGGCAGAATGTACTTTTCCCAATGCTGCCGGGCCTTCCGTGTCCCCAGCTCTCCCATGGGCACAGCTATATACACGTGCACTTTTCGAGGAACGTCCAAGCTCCCTATCGTCTCGTTTGCCACGTGGGATGCCCGCTGGCAATAGTAGTCCATCCGCTTCCGGCTCTCCAGCTTATTGTATCGATAAACCCCCACCAAACTAGTCACGCCCACCCAGAATGCACTTGCTTTGGGCCCTGGAAGCTTCGCTTTAATTCGTGCAAACATTTACAAACTCTATAATAAAATTTCAATGTTATCTATAAAAAAAAATAGAGAGAAAATCAAGAAATTATTTTTTGGGCCGGGTTGCCCGCTTCTTCACTGATTTGGGTACTTTGGTCTTGCGTCTTTCGCGATTGGCCTCTTTGACTGCCTTTTTATGTGCTTTCCTCTCTTCCTTGGTATCCTTTCTACGTCCACCTGCCCCATGCTTGCTGTCTCCCTCTTGGTCGCCAGACTCGCTATCGCTTGATCCGTCGCTGCCGCTCGATTCCTTCTCTTCTTCGTTGATCTTGAGCTTGTCCAGGTCCGGCATGTCGTTGGCATCTGGTCCCAGAAGCTCACTGTAAATAAGCTCGCTCTTGCCCCCCTTGTTAATCACCTTGACATCCCGCTCATAATCATATACTTCTTCCAGCGTGCGTGGAATGTACGACTCTCTAAACACATCGTCATCCGCCCTCAGCTTCTGAAGCTCCTCATCCGAAATGCTCTCCATTTCCTCCCGGATCCTATTAAGCGCTTCATCGATCTCGTCGTTGCCAATCGTCCGATCGGTGATAAACTCAAACAGGCGGCGAAGCGACATCGTGCGGACGTTGCCGCGTTTGCGGAAGTACTCATTGACGTTGTTGCAGTCATGGCGTAGAAACACCAATGCGTTCGGATGCTCATGCTCGACCGACTGAGAAACATCGATGATATAAAGGCGCTTGGCGTGGTACAAAATGTTGTATTCGCTGAGATCTGCATGCACCAGCTTACAGACATTGTAGAGAACCCGCATGTCCTTCACCAGCTGGTAGTATAGGCGAGGAAAGCGGTGCATAGGAATCTGCGCATCCTTTAGCCGCGGATACGCCCATCCATCTTCTGTGCCCAGGAACTCCATCATCAGCACATGCTGCCGCAAAAGCAACGGCTCGGGTGCCGATACACCCGCATTGCATAGCCGCTTAAGATTACGCATCTCCTTTTCCGCCCACAGCCGCACCATCTTCCGTGGATTATGCCGCGAGTATCCATGCCGGAACCTATGCTCGCCCGTCACATATCTGTCCCGATCCTTGAAAACCAAAATCGACGTTTTGTAGATCTTGATGGCCCGGTGCTCGCCACTTTCAGTTACCGCGTGGTACACGTTGGCCTCCTTTCCAGTGCTGATGCAGCCGTTGATCTCGTAGATTAGCCCTTGGTTGAGCATCTTGAATAGAATGATTCGGGTCCGAGGATCTAGCACCTGCTCGGTTGTTGCTCGATCCGCCTTATCCTTACGAGGCCCAGTCGAGACTCCCTGGGCTTTGCGGCTTCCTCCCAGCGCCACGCTTTGATCGCCGTTGCGGTTCCCGATCTCTTCTAGCTTGATTCTGCTCGCGTATTTGCTCAAGTCGACGCTTTTGGGCATCGCGCTGCTGCTATTTTTGCTTCCCAACAGGGCTTCTACTGGCTCGGTGCGCTTGCCCGTTGGTTTTTGCTGCTTTTGGTGCTGCTGCTGAAGCTGCACTTGGTGCCGCATTTTGTTGTATTGCTTGGTAAAGTCCACCCCATTTTCTCCCCAGTCTTCTGTATGTCCCAGTAGATCATCCGCCTCTATGCCCAAGTCAGCTTCAGAGAAGCTATCCGAATAATCACTTTGCAGCTCATTAAACTCGTCAATTTCGCTCATTTCCATAAAAAGAAAAAAATTTTTTTTTTTTTTTGTAAAAGTAAAAAAAATATATATATGATGGTAGATCTAGAAAAAAATAAATCAAGCAAACGAAAGACAAAATCCATGTACAGTGCCTCTAACTCGTTCATCACCAGGATCATCATCAAACATTGCTCCCGTATATTCTTCAATAAACTTCTCTGCATGCATTCCTTCTTGTTCAGCTTTAGCCAGAAACTCCATGTCCTTGTCAGCCAGCCAAGGCCTGTGATGCGTAAACACCACGAATGCCTTGCCATTCTGTCCCATTAGCTGCTTGGTAGACTCCAGCAACCCCTGGTGCTCTGAATGGTTAAACACCAGATCGCACAAAATTAGCACGTCAAACGGCTCCCCTTTATTCAGCTTCTTGATTGCTTCAATGTCATACCCCCACTTATGTCCAGCAACTACTATCGCTGGCTTGTCCGAGCTAGATGGAAAATTCAGCTCGGCGGTTTTCCGTATATTGTCTAATAGTGAGTTGTCTGGGTAGTCGGTAATCACTACTCTTTGGGCATGGTTGGCGGCTGCTATCATCGAGGGCAATGCTCCGGCGGCTCCAAGCTCCAAAACCGTCTTGTTCGTCACGTCTTCCTTGTGTGTATCCAGGTACTTGGCAAACACTTTGGCAGCGTTCCATAGATGGTGCCCCCACAGCGGATGTGTTCCCAGCAGCCGTATTTGAATTACCTCTGGCCCGCTTGTGATGTCGCTGCTTGCTCGATCAAAACTCACCAGCTTGGCTTCGGGTGTTGGCGGCCGGTAATCGGCAGGCTCCTCAAACATCGATTCAAAGTCGTAATCTCCTGTATCTGATTCTATCGACATTTTATAGATAAAAATAGCTCTTTTTTAGATTATTTTCATGCCGAATCAATATCAATTTACTGGAAAAGAATCTTTTTTATGGGTGGAAAAAAAAACTTGATGTATATACACTTTATCTATAAATGGGACACTATAAAATCTGAAGGAAAAAAAAAAGCCGATAATGGTTTGGAGACGGGAGAAGGGGGAGAAGAAGGGTGGGTTAGTAGCTCGAGTTATTTGCAGACGATGGAGGTGCAAACTGCTGGTGGTGTGCATAGTCCAGCGACGACACCGAATTCGACTGGTGTGGCTGCAGCAGCGCCTGCGCTGGCGGCAGCTGGTAGAAACTACTGCGACCAGGCACCTGCTGCGACATCGGCGATGCCGAAGGCGGATGCTGCAGCTTTGCATGGCCATGTCTGGGCTGCTGCTCTTTCAAGCTGGCACGCGCAAACTCGCTGCTAATGCTGCTCACATGCGAGGCATTTGGATTGAGTGTGTTGCCTCCAACTAGTGACGGCAGTGACCGCACTGATGGCTTGGATCCTGAAACTGCAACTGAAGCTGCTGCTGCTATGGTGGATGGGACGACATTCTCCATGCTGTGCGAGCCACTCAAGTGTGATGTGGAGTTTGGCGTGGGTGTGGCAGTAGTAGCCATTGTCAGCGTTGGAGTCGTGTTCGCATCCAATGGCAGCAGTCGCACTGGCGGCATTGCTCCGTTTCCAGAGGCTGACGGTGGTCCGGCAGCGTTCATACTGCCCACGGCAAATGGATAGTGCCGCTGGTGCTGATAGCTGTTTGTATATGGGTGATGCGGTTGCTGGGTCATATTCGCTCCAGGAACTACTGCAGCACCTGCTGTAGTCACAGATGCGCTGGATGTGTATTGCTGCTGCTGGGGATAGGCGTGAGTCGAGATGGGTGGCAAATGGCTGCTTTTGGCAGAAGCTGCAGCATAGTTAGCAGATGGATATGGCGCACTAGGAGGAAAATATCCTCGAGAAGACTGTGGCGGTGGCGGCAATTGCTGCTGCTGCTGAGCGCCTGCTGAAGTTATCGACGAGCCAGAGTGGCTGCTGGGACCAAAATAGCTGGTGGCCTCTCCCGAACTGGTGGCCTCTGGAAAATATCCCGAGTCCACCGGCACTCCTGCCTTGCGCTTGCCAGCGCCGCTGCGAACTGGCTGCTGCAGCGGCTGCACTCCAGATGTCTCGTAGCCCGTTGTGCTGGAGCTGCTAAGCTGCGGAGCCACACCAGCGGCTGCTGCATGTTGCCAGCTGTACGTGTCAGCACGGCTGGGCTGTGACGCATAGTAATGCTGGGGAGTGAGGTGGTCAGAAAATTCCTTTACATATGGTGAGTGTGGCGAAGCCACCATCTGCGAATCGCGGTAGTGGTGGTTCGAAATGGCTGCCTTTAATGCTGGCAGCACAGGATGTTGCTGCTGCTGCTGCTGAGAAACAGCTGGCGGTGCCACTCCACCAGCTGCTGCTGCTAACGAATAGTCTCCAACACGCATAGGTGCCCGTGCTGCTGTTGCTGCATTGGCTCCAGTGTATGTGTAAGGGCCGGTAGCTGGCTGAGGCACAGCATAAGAAGGCCGGAAGGAGCGGTGATGAGACAGAGATGCAGATGCAGAGCTGGGCGAAGGCACCAAGTCAGCCAAGCCAACAGACTGTGGTTCGAGCACACGCTGTTGCTGCTGCTGCTGCTGAGATGGCGGACGGCTGACCAAGCGGCCATCTGGCCCCACACGATAACGGAAGAAGGGGTGCTCGCAAGCTTCCTTGGCAGTGATGCGTGCTTGAGGGTCATACTGCAGCAGGCGGAACAGCAGGTCGTGCAAATTTGCATAAATGGGATTGGTGGCTGGATTCACCAGCTGGCTCAAGGGCCGCATAGACCGCAGTCCCCGGCTCGACTGGCGGGTCTGCTCTGGCCCAGGATACCGCGCAGTGCCATCGGCCCGGAAAAACTTTGCCCGCAAGTCTGGCGCAACTGTCCGTGTGATATGAGCAGGCGCACGACCCACTACTACCTCCATCATCGCCAGGTGCTCGTTGTTGTCGTGCGTCTGAAACAGCGCCTCGCCTGTCAGCAGCTCCAGAATTATGCATCCAATCGACCACATGTCGCAGGGGAAGGACCACCCCAGGTTCAGGATGATTTCTGGAGCCCGGTAGTGTCTTGTAGACACTACCTGCGAGTGGTACTCGTTGTTGAAAGTGGCACTGCCAAAGTCAATTAGCCGGATGTTGGTCGACCGCAGCATGCGCGTTTTGACTGTCTGGCTGCTACCAAAAGGTACCACGTCATAATCGCCGTTCTCGAGCAAAATGTTTTCTGGCTTCAAATCAGTGTGCACCAGATTCAGACTGTGCAGAAATGCCACACTGCGCAGGAGCTGCTCAGCAAACAGCTGCACATGATGCAGCGAAAACGGCCGGAATTCGTTCTCCTTGAGAAAGTCAAACACGCTGGGGCCCAGCAGGTCAAACACCATGCACACATGGTTGCGATGGTCAAACGTCTCGTTCACGTGCATGCATTGGTACATGTTGCTAGGGTCACTACGCTGCAGCGTTTGCAGCACACGAATTTCAATCTTGGCTGCGTCACGATACTTTGGCACGGCACGAATCACCTTGATGGCTACCAGTCGGCCCGTAGAATTGTCCTCGCACTCCATCACTTTGCCAAACGTGCCCTGGCCCAGCAGCCGCCGAATCTTGAAGCGTGGCGTAAACTCACGCCCTGGCACCACAATGTAGTGCCCATCGCGATCGTCGCAGGAGGCATCACCCTTCTGCTGTGCGCGCCGGTTAATACCATTGCCATTTGGTTTTGGCATCAGCAATCGCGGATTGTTTTTAGCGTCAGGAAATATTTGCCGCAAGTCGTTGGGTTGATCGTAGTTGGGTGTAAATCGACGCGGTTTGCGTTGTGCCGAGGTTTGCGTGGCCGTCAATTTCAACGCATGTTTAGAGAGCGTGCGATGGATCCCCAGACGATGGTTGGTTCCAGCATCGCCATTGGATTGCGAAGCATCATTTGTTGCATCCGATACCGAATGATTATCCGCATGGTGGTTTCGAGGTCGAAACAGCGATGTGACAAACGACAGCACAGACATTTAGAATACAAAGAAAGAGAGAGCAAGGCGTTAATTAGTGATGGGTTCGCAGAGCGCTAAAGAAGAAGAAAGGCGCCAAAGCATGTTCACTGATCGAGTAAAAGAAAGCCACCCTTTTTCATTTTGTCAGAACCGGGTACAACTTTTGTGCAACCAAAGACTCAGTGTAGAATCTCAGGATAAGGCACACTGTGTACCACGCTATTGCTCGTTTTACGCATTAGATAAGCGAGAAAAGGAATAGGGTGGTGTCAAAAAAAATGATCGAGGAAGTACAAACAAAATGTTGGTGACAAACAAATCGCCTGTCTAGCCAATTAAACCCAATAGGCAATAAAATGCGTAATTAAACTGGGCAGGCATAAAGTGGGCGTTAGTTGGCCCTAAATGCATAGATGGCAGAATTACGCTTCATTTGTGGAGGAGTCTCGAACAAGGAGAGGGGGTTTTTCTTCAAGAGATATAATGCTGCTCCCTCTGCCAACCCTCCCCCTTCTACAAGACATAAAAGACTTACCTGTTGTTGTTTAGAGCGTTGATTTGCCCGACCGCGGCCTCCACGCTGCGTGGTGGTGCCTCCTGTCTTTGACGTAGCAGCAGAAGCAGCAGCGTTTTTCCGCCGCTTTGTCGCTGGTGCAGCTTTAGCCTGTTTTTCTGCGGCAGAAGGCTGTGGGATGTGGCCAGAGCCGTCGGTATTTACAGCAGCAGCCACTGCTCGAGCAGCCTGATAGAGGGCACTAGCTGTCCATGTGCTTGAAGATGTTTGCTGCTGTTGGCTGTATGCAAGCAGTGAATATGGATTGGACTGAGCAGAGGCTGCAGTCGAGTTGGCGTGGCTGGATTGGGAAAATGTAAAAGAGGGTAGCGCAGTGCCGTTCAAATGACCGCCAGCCTGCTTTTGCATTTCCATCACCAGCTGCTCTTGCTTTCGCCGAGCAGCGTTCTGCACAACAGATCTGGTCATATAGCGCGGCTGAGCTGGCTCGTCGCCAACAGAGTTGATTAGTGGATGTGGTGGCGTATGCGGATTGATTGTAGCTGAAGCAGGCGAATTAGCGGCGGCAGATGCAGTCAGTGCTACTGTAGTTGCAGCAGCTGTATCTACAAAAAAAAACAGGCAGAAATATAGGTGGCAATTAGCGAAAAACCCCCCTCAAAACGTACACGCAGTAGGCAGAGAAATTTAGCATGCGAAAAAAAGCGAATAGAATGGACAAGTGAAACACATACCTTTGTAGATGCTGTTGTTGCTCTCGGCAAGCGCAGGAAGCGCCAGTGGCCGTGAGCTCTGGCTATGGATATCGGAACGCGGGTGTTCAGGCGCAGGCTCGCTTGAGTCGCTGTGAATAACAATCACTTCTTTGGGCGATGGCATCGGCTGAGGATAGAGATGCCACGCATGAAGTCCGGCACCGGACATCTTTTTATAGTATATAGTTTTTTTCTAGACACAGACTACATAGAGACAAGAGTTAGTTTGACATGAGCATTGTAGTTGCTTGAATGAATGCACAGGATTCCATGTGCTCTCCCCCCTCTGTAGATGGCAGCATAAAGTGGGCATATAGTCGGCAAAACAGAAGGATGGGATTTGCCATATGCTCCCCTTCTCAAAAGGCAAAAAAAGCTGCACTGGGCGCCCTGTGGCTTGATGAGCGCAAGCAGTGCTTGACAAGCGCAAACCCCCCATTCTTGTTTTGGGCAAAAAAGGATGTATTCAGAAAGGTTCGCATTCCAAGACGTTTTGGACTTGCACATGCCTATTTTCTCCTGTGCTGCGCCTGTTACACACTTCTTCACTTTCAAGACAAGCAACATGTCAAGCTGACATTGGATGGAGCCTTTGGCTGGGAAAAAAAAAAGGAAAGAGCCATCAAGCATGAGCAGAGTGATTCCCATTTTGTTCTCGCACACAATAAAGCTGTACCAAAAGCCGGCTTCTTGTTGTGCTGTGCGGACGTTTTCTGCACGATAAGCAGCGGCAATTTGCTATGCTCCAAGTGCTCAAAAACCCCTCCTGTTCCAGTGCTTCACTCCCTTTTTTCTCCCAATGCCCCCCGAAAAAGCCCATCCAAGACATATCCCGCAAGGTGTTTGGCTCTTATTGTCTCGCAAGCCAACTCCAAAACACAGCACAGCCAAGGTAGCACAGCAGCGACAAAAGCAGAGCGAGGGTATGTAGAGCCTTACATTTCCAAGAGTCGAAATTCCAACGAAAAAACCCGACAGAATAAGCTGTGAGATAAGCACGAAAAATGGCGGACGGTGCGCTTGCACAAGGAAGAGAAACGTGTATTAAAAGTATGCGCCAAGTGCTAAAGTAAAGAAAGAATAGGAGGACATAAACTATAGACAAGAAATAGAAGAGACAAGAAAAAAAGAAAGCCTTGTCCGTTTATGGCCTGAGAAGGTGTCGGCCGCCTTTTTCGCGAAGCATGAAAAAGGGGCCCAGCTTTGCAATATGATGAGAGAGAAGCGGGGAGGAGAGTGCAGCTTGGGGGACGAATAAATCCTTGCCCAGCCCTTTTTCTTTTTTGCGCTTTCTGCGGCCCGGGCCTCTTTTGACTGCGATAGGAAGTGGATCCCTTCATTTTCTGGACATTTCCACATACTCCCCCCAGCAGCAAAATTTTTCTTTGAAGGCACAAATGCGCACTTGCAAGCTCAAGAATCGCGAGTACTGGTGTCTTGCTCTGCGGAAGACCAGGCAGACAAAAAATGCTGCTTTGGGGGAGAGGGCGGAGGGCGGCATCTTCCCCCCGGCTTCTTCAAACCCCCGCCTGCGAACTTGGGCAATCAAAGCTTCTCGCAGATGATTACAAAATTCGCTCTGGCTTTCAGGCAAGCACCGCGTGTTGTTTGCATCACGCATCAAAGTGCCCGGAAAGGACACTCGTGCATTTGGCCCAAAAAAATTTTTGTTTTGGAATGGATAAATTTTATTTGAGCCTGGGAGTCAGAAGCGCTTGGGAGCAACCTTCATAAACAGCACCAGCATGAAAAACACGCTTACCACCACCAGCACAGCCAGCCACGTCAATCCCGTCGTGCCCCATGAGCGCTTGCGGAATTGCCCAACCCGAGCGCCCTGCTTGCCCACGCCAGCAACGCTGCGGCTGAGCAGCTCGGATGTCTCATGCACCAGCCCTTTGTCGCGCTCTACCAAATCCCCAAATGCCAAGCTATTTGCCTTGAGTACGCCGGCCATTCGGCTCAGCTCTGATGTCAAGTCCTCGTGGGTCTCACGCTGCGATTTGAGCAGCTGCTCCACTCCCTTCACGCTATCTGGAACAGCCCTATACTTAAATTTCCAAGACATGAGATAGTAACTGTCATTTTGTGTATCTCTAGCAAGGGAGGATGGGAAAAATAATGGCAGCAGCCCTTCGCAAAAGCACTACTGCTTTCACATGCAGAAAATACTACTTACCTGCGATGCCGTAGCCCCTCAGCTTCTCCCAGCAGCTCTTTCCGCTTCGACGACAGGCCCTGCGGCTGTCTGGCAGGAGCTTTGCCTTCTGTACCATCCCCATAGGGGCTCTTATCATCATTGCTTGGTTGCGCTATTGCTGCAGATGCATCACTATTCTTTGCGTGCTGCTCATCTGTGAGCTCACTTGTCTCTGCATCCATGGGCCTGTCATTGTTGCATGCTGCCCAGAGTGCATCTGTCACGATATGTTTCCGCTCTATCCACGGCGCAATTTTCCGCCTGATCTCAGACACTCGCTTCTCCAGATCAGGGCTCGCCATGCTGCCCTGTGTTTGTTTCACCACCTGCTCCATGTTGGCCAGCTGCTGCAATTGCCGTGCATCCAGCGGCTCCGAAAATGTGTTTTCGGCCAGCTGCTGCTCGCATCTTTCTAGGCTGCGCAAAATGTGCAAATCCCTGGCAGCAACTCCTGGCATTTGTTTCCTTTGTGATGTCTGGCGAATATTTAGCAGGGTCAATTTACACAATGCATCAATATAAATAAGGCATAATATCACTCTAGAATGCATGTATTTAATTGTTATGGGCAATACTGCTGACTCGTGCAAGCCTTGGGTTCAAAGAGTGCATGCGGTTCAGAGCTGCCATACATTGCCAGGTCGTTGTAGTAGACGGTTAGAGCTTTGAGAAATCCATTGGTGTAGTTTAACTCGATATCGCAAGGTGCTTCGGGGTACAAGCCAGCCAGCTGTCGAGGATCGCAATTTCGAGGCATAAAGTATACAATATTAGTAGTTATTAAGCGAGCACGATCCAGCCATTCGCGTGCCGAATGGAGTGGCAAGCAGTCTAGGTCGAAAACTGATGCGCTTGTGTACTCGGGTCCGCCCCATGGAGGACTCATAAACACCACGTCGGCCTTGAGCATAGGTGCCAGCTCGTAGAAATCTCCCAGAATAAACTCTATGCGATCCTCCACTCCATATACTTTGGCATTATGTCGGGCCATTTCCAGGCGCTTTGGGTCGATTTCTATGGCTATGACATGCTCGCACCAGGTAGCAAACTTTATGGTGTTGCCACCCACTCCGCAGAAAGCATCGACAACGCACAAGCGGCCAAAATCCATTTGGCTCTGATCAATTGGCTGCTTTGTATTATATAGCTGTGCAATGCGCGCTGCCGTGTCTTCAGCAATCACCTCCGGCGTCACAGAGTACCAGCCTTCTTCGTCTATTTGGATTCCTTCGTCAAACTTCCAAAAAAGATTGTGCCGTTGTCGCCAGTACTTTTGCAAGTCGCTTGGAAGCTGCTGGTTATGGTCTGCTAGTTTTCGCTTAGCGAGCTTTGGCCGCTTGGCCGTCTGCTCTGGAGCACCTACTTTGGCTCCCCTATTTTTTCGTTTGCGTGCCATACATATATAATTTTACCAATACCAAGAGTGAAAAAAAAAAAGTTTGATCACTGGAATGAGTCGAGTCATCCAACTTTTTTTTTTCCTTTTGTTTGAATTTCAGTAATTTTATTTTGGATTAGAATGAACGAGGAAAAGCAAATGAACACACCGCTTTTAATCGGGCTGGGCGTGGCTGGCGCGGCAGCATGCGGGATAGCTCTAAAAGCGTTTTCCAAGGGAGCAGCAGCACCGGCTCTCAAGGGTGTCACAGCAGTGCCCAAGCACTTTGTCAAGGGCGGATTTGATCCCAAAATGAGCAAGCGCGAAGCTGCGCTTATTCTGGGCGTCAAGGAAAGCTCAATGACTCTGGAAAAGGTCAAAAAGGCACACCGCACAATTATGCTTCGCAATCATCCCGATCGCGGCGGGTCGCCGTTTCTGGCTACCAAAATCAACGAGGCAAAGGAGTTTTTGGAAACCAAAGCACGCATTCGGTAAACCTATAGCGTGTCCACAGAGCATGCTGGATGTACTATTTATGTTGTAGCCTCATAAGCTTTAGAATAAAAATATTTTTAAACCCATGCAATCTAATGAACCCCGTTGCTACGTTGGCACTGGTTTTAGATGATTTGCTCCTTCGCTTTGATATGCATGTGTGGAAAATACTTTTTTTGGCTCAGGTAAAGCCAGCTTTTTACCCAAATGTGTGGGTGGGCTGGATTTACTATTGATGGATGCCAAACGAGAAAATGCCACCTTTGGTCTTCGCATGTGTTTACAGTACAGAAAGGCCACCCAGATGTGCTATATGGCAAGGCGATCGACACAACAAGCCATTAATTAACCCTTCCGCTTTGCTGAGCATTTCTTGCAAATAGACTTACGCAATCATTACAAATGGTGCTTCACCCGCGCATTCAATATATGCTGTTGTTTAAATGCACGGTATTAAGCTTTTTTTTATTCTTTGCGTATTTTGCTTGTTTACCAGTTTGATGTTATGCATTTTCAATTCTGACAAGTTTCAATGATTGACAGTGTATTTACACAACCTCCACCTGTGCCACACATACACCATAGTCCTTTTCAACCTTCCCCTTTCTCTTTATTAGAACCCGAGGGGCGCCATATTTCTCCATTCATTCTTTATAATCTGAGTTACTGCGTTTTTGGCCCAGCCGGTTGCATTTATCGGTTCTGATCACCGTAGCTACACAGTCTGTCTCCCTCTGAGGGACCCAGTTTTCCCCACCATTCCCGCAAATCTACAATCTTTGCTACAAGAACGTCCGTAGTTTGTATACTGCGTCCGATTACTTTTTTCTTGAGTCGATTGCCAGAATTTCTGAGCCATCCAATTTCTTTTCTTATTTATTCTAGTTCTCTACCAGCAACCTTGTAACCAAAGCGTGTCGTGTTTGAGACTCAATATTCTCGATAAGGAAACTCATTTCAGTCCACGCGGTTTTCTGGCTCATATCTCCCTGTTTTTCCCAGCTGGATTTCGGAAGCTATAGCGCCTCTTGATTGCATAACCAGATTGCCCAGCTTGCGATAGCTTTTCCATTGTACTGATCCATATTTCCGCCTCCCTTCAAGCCCAGCCACCTTTAGCCTTGTAGGCGTAAAAAAAAAGCACCGGAGTTTACCAAAGCAAAAAGGGGTTTTTTTTGGCCAGCCAAATAGTGCTACAGATTTGCTATTTATCTCAGTCACAGAAAAGGACGTTGTCTACCCATAGGGATATAAAGAGTGCGTTGTTTCTTTTTTATTTCAACTTGGTTTGAAGTATAAAGAAAGATTTGCTTTCACAGAAAAAAAAAAAGACCACGAGCATCACGCAAGTCAGGCGCAGGCTCATTTCTTTTATTTTGCCTTTTGACGTCCATCCCCTAACAACCAGGCAACAAGGGCAAAAGTTGTATTTTCTTCTTCACTACTCGTTCCTTTTTTATTATTATTGCTAGTTGGTTCTCCAAGAAGAGGATTTTTCTATACTGTAACAGCACCATTCTTTTTCTCTCTACATCTCCCTCCCTTTTCTCCCTAAAAAGCACTGGTCTATCTTGTTTTCTTTGTTTCGTACTCTATAAGGATAAATGCGGATGCCGCTGCTGGATCGCAACATGCGTGACAGCACTGTGCTGCCAACTATGAAGTGTGCGCAGTGCAACCTGGACGTGCACATCCGACTGATCGGACAGCATCAGTGCGCACAGCAGCCTGCCGTACCCTCACTTCCCGCCGGTATGAAATCCCACGGATTAAGCTCATTTTTTGACGCTTCCGACGACAGCATGCAGTCTGGTGAACCCATATCGCGCTACGACCAGCCATATGCTAGACAAGCAGTTGAAAGCCAGATGTTTCCTAGTACATATAAGCCGTCGCTGCAGCTTCTGGATGAGCAGGTATCGGGCAATACCGAAGATGAATTTGATTTTGACTCAATGCTGCAAAATGTAGCGGGCAGTAATGCCAACACCAACAGCCCTGGCAGCAAAACAGAAGACAGAGGCATGGCATCGGGGCCACGCAAACTGCCAGATCTTTCCCACACAAACAGCAGCGTATCCATCGATTCGTATGCAGCAGGGCTGAGTCCGCTGGATTTTGCACAGATCGCCGGGCGTACATCGCCCACAGCAAATGGATTTACGCTTCAGCATAAAGGCAGCCAAGGAGCAAATGCGCCCCGGCTGGAGCAAGCACGCGAAGAGCTTCGCAGCGCATTGCCCAGTCCCAGCAATCCCAATGAAGACAGAAACTATGTTAGAAGCCCGGGGTACGACTATGGCAGCAGCAAAACGAGCCCCAGTCGGCCAGACACCAATGTTGCTGCACTTCAAACTAGCCTTGCACAGAAAATGGCTTCGGGGGCTATTTCGGTGCCCAAGCCGCCTATTCCTCCACGGCCATTGCAGCATCCGCCGACTAGCGGGTCACACACGCCGATTAGTTCAGGCACAGAGTCGACAATGACGCTGTCGTCAGCTTCTATGCCAGCATCGCCACTAACGTCAAATGGAGCCGGCAATACCATATCACCGCCGCCATTGAAGCGGTCATGGCATCGACAGAACAGCGAGGGCGGACAATTGAGCAGCAATAGTACCGAAGGACGCTCTAGTGGCGATAATAGAGCCGGGTCAAGCCACCAGCAAGAGCGACGAGAACAGCCAGCAACAAGTCCTATTAACAATGGGCAGCAGCATAATGCAAGCACAGTATCGCGATCAATTTCGACGGGCAGAGCAGAGGGGGCACGGGGAATGGGCGACAGCGGCAGCCTATCGATTGGTGGCATGATGCGGTCGCCACCAGCAGCCATGCAGCGCAAACCGTCAAACCACGAAGCTCAGGGCTCGCCACCGAAATCGCCGGCAAACACGAGGTTGATGGAAAGCAGTAAGCGCAGCAACAGCAGTAACAGTAACGGCAGCAATGGTGCAGACACAATGCGGAACCAAAGCCAGCAGCAGAGTCCTCCGGCTGTTAGCATAGATACGCGGATATGCATATCGGCACGCAAGCCGTCGGGTGGAATGTCAGGGAGCATGTCAGCGTCACCGCATCTTGCTCCTTCACAGGCCAAAGCACAGCCAGCAGCAGGCATGGATATTCCACAAGGACGGAAGCTCGCGCGCAACCTAACCAACCCATCGTCACTACCGTCGAAGAACCCGCTAGACGTGCTGTCGTCGCTAGTGGCGCCCAAGTCAACTACTCCGGCAGCACGACCACCCATTCCGAAAATAAACACACATGTGGGAACACGTAGCCAGAGCCCAATGAAAATACCGGCAAACGGCAACGGACGAGGTGGGATGGGCGTACCAGCAGTGGCACGTAGCCTAAAGTCAGCCAAGCTGGACTCGCTGCTAGATGATTTAATGGGCGAGATGCAAGCGCTGAGCGCAGAGGCGCGCACAGAGTCGGACCGCGAGAGCATGGTGAGCACTGCCAGTGCAGGAGCAACCGAAGCAGAAGCAGGATTAGCAAAGGAGCATGCGTCGCGAGCTCGTTTAGACAGTACAGTAAGCACGGCGAGCACGAGCAGCACGCTATCTGGCGGGGCAGCGCATGGCAAGCGGCAGCTGCACTGTGCGGCATGCGGAACAGGCATTGCCAATATGGGCCGGGGTACACTTATACGGTCTTCAGCATTGGCGCGTAGCGGCGGCGAAGTGCCTGCAAGCGTGCAGGGCGTGGAGCACCAGGGCCGCGTGTACTGTGTGCGCGACTATCGGAAGCAAACTACGCATATGTGCGGTGGATGTGGACAACGGTGTGAATCGACGTCATCGCGCGATGCGGTGCATGCACTGGACGCGTGGTGGCATCGGCAGTGTTTCAACTGCCAATTGTGTCACCAACCGTTCCCAGACAAGTCGTTCTATGTGTTTGAAAACAAGCCGTATTGCCGCTATGACTATCATAAGCTCAACCATTCTCTTTGTGGTGCTTGCCAAGAGCCGATTGAAGGGCCTTGTGCACAAGTGTGTGAGGGCCGGTTCCATCCGGGATGCTTTGCCTGTGCGCACTGTGGGGACTCGCTGCGTGACGTGTACTATAGCTTGGATGGCCGGTTCTATTGTGAGCAGCATGTGCATATGCAAAAGTCTAATCGGGCTGTTAGCAAGCGCCAAACTGTTTTTGGCCATATTTAATTAAATACATTTTGATTTATTCAGTTGTTTATTTTTTTTTTACTCTGTCTTTCTCCTCTTATTTAAGATAAACAAACAAATAATGGTAGGTTGAATTTGTACAAGCTTCTGTGGCGAGTATAGACTGGCTAACTATGAAGAGGGCATTTTGTAGAGCAGCAATCGTAATAGTAACCGCAAAAGGCAGGCAGAGCTGTTGTCAGACGACGACGACAGCGGAATGCCAGCAACGCCGGGAGGCGGAATAATCATAAGCTCGCCGGTACGCGGAAACGACACTCTTCTGCCGCCCTCAAGCCCACCACCATTCTCACCATACCCAGGATTAAGCCAGATGAACGACGGCTATGAAAACGACATGCCAGAGCATCTGGACGAGACGCGGGAGCAAGAGGCTGAGGGCGAGCTACTAGCATTGAATGAAGATGAGGATGAGGGAGAGGATCTGTTTGGACCCAACATGGAACGGGACTACCGGTACAACGCAGCATTAGACCATTATGATGAGGGAATGGTAGACGACACAGCATATGCGGCCATGGATCCCCGGGAGCGGGCGCGTGTGGAGGCACGGATGCGGCGGCGCGACATGGAAGAGGGCCATGGGATAGCGGCACGCGTGCCGTTGGCGTTTATGCAGGATCTGGATGACGAGCAGGGGCCAATGAGGACAGTGGCGAGCAGCAAGCACGCGCATCTTTTGGATATGGCGCGTGAGGTGACGGACGAGGAGCGGGCAATGACACTGGACGATCTAAAGGACATGAAGGGCCGGACAGTAGCAGCATGGGTGAGCGAGGCGGGACCGCGGCAGACGATTGCTCGGGAGTTCCGCCGGTTTCTCTTGTCTTATGTGGATGACCATGGCGCCTCAGTTTATGGCGAGCGTATTCGGCAGCTAGGCGCGGCTAATGGAGAAAGTCTCGAGTTGACTTATGCGCACTTGGCTCGTGCTCGCCCACTGCTGGCATACTTTTTGGCGAATGCCCCACGCGAGATGCTGCAGATCATGGACGATGTTGCAATGGATGCAGTCCTGACAATGTTCCCTGACTATGCCCGTATTCGGGCAGAGATTCATGTGCGAGTAGCAGAGCTGCCTACGACAAGCTCGCTGCGAGAGCTGCGCCAGGCCCAGCTTAACTGCCTGGTCCGGGTCAGCGGCGTAGTGAGCCGTCGTACGGGAGTGTTTCCGCAGCTAAAGTATGTGAAGTTCAGCTGCACAAAGTGCGGAGTTGTGCTGGGGCCCTTCTATCAGGACTCTCAGGCAGAAGTGCGTGTTAGCATGTGCAGTAACTGTCAGTCGCGAGGCCCGTTTACGCTCAACTCTGAGCAGACCGTGTATCGTAATTACCAGCGCTTGACGCTGCAGGAGACTCCCGGGTCGGTGCCGCCTGGCCGGTTGCCCCGGCATCGTGAAGTGGTGCTGCTGTGGGATCTGATTGACTGTGCCAAGCCTGGGGAGGAGATTGAGGTCACGGGCATTTACACTCACACGCTGGATGTTGCCTTGCATCAGCGCCAGGGGTTCCCGGTTTTCAGCACTGTTATCGAGGCCAACCACGTGTCGAAGCGTGCTGACGAGTTTGCTGCGGTGCGCCTGACCGAGGAAGACCGCCGGGCTATCCGCGGCTTGGCACGGGATGAGAATGTGGGCCGCCGCATTATCAAGTCTATTGCGCCGTCCATCTACGGACACGAGCAAATCAAAACAGCGTTGGCATTGGCGCTGTTTGGCGGGGTTCCCAAGGACATTGGCGGTAAGCTGCGTACACGTGGAGACATCAACGTGCTGCTGCTGGGAGATCCTGGAACGGCAAAGTCGCAGCTGTTAAAGTATGTGGAAGCTACCGCACATCGTGCGGTGTTTACAACTGGCCAAGGCGCCAGTGCAGTTGGACTGACAGCCAGCGTGCGTAAAGACCCGGTGACGCGGGAATGGACCCTGGAGGGCGGTGCGCTGGTGCTGGCGGACCGTGGCGTATGCCTGATTGACGAGTTTGACAAAATGAACGATGCTGACCGCACGTCTATCCACGAGGCCATGGAGCAGCAGAGCATTTCTATTTCCAAGGCCGGTATTGTTACTACTCTTCATGCGCGCTGCTCTGTCATTGCTGCAGCCAATCCTATTGGCGGCCGCTACCGCCCGGCCCTGGCGTTTTCTCAGAATGTCGAGCTGACCGAGCCTATTTTATCGCGTTTCGATGTTCTCTGCGTGGTGCGCGACGAGGTCGATCCGGTGCGTGACGAGATGCTGGGCCGTTTTGTTGTGCAGAGCCACATGCAATCCCATCCCCTGTTCCAGGCTGCTGCCGATGCTGACTCCAGTGCGGACGATGCTGCTCTGGACATTATTCCTCAGCAACTGTTGCGCAAGTATATCATGTATGCTCGCGAAAATGTTCACCCGCGTATGTCAGAGCGCTTTTCCGATAAGGTTGCGCATCTGTACGCGGAGCTACGTCGCGAGTCGCTGGCCACGGCGTCGATCCCGATTACGGTCCGGCATGTAGAATCTATGGTTCGGCTGGCAGAAGCCCATGCTCGCATGCACTTGCGTGACTATGTGCGCAACGACGATGTTGAGGTAGCTATTCGTGTGGCTCTGGAAGGCTTTATTGGGGCCCAAAAGATGTCGGTTATGAGACCTTTGCGTCGCAAGTTCAACCGCTACTTGTATGCCCGCCGCGATCACTTCGAGCTGCTCTATTATTTGTTGGGACGTTTGGTGCAGGAGCGCTTGACTTTTTATTCGCTCAAGCATAATGGCGCTCTTCCCGAGCAAGTTGAGGTATCCAAGTCAGAGTTTGAGGCTCAGGCGCAGGCGTTTGGTGTTACTGACTGCAGCGAGTTTTACAAGTCATCGCTGTTCAATGAGCAGATGTTTGCTATTGATGCTACTCGAGCTGTAATCACAAAGACTCTTTCAGCTACTGCGTTGTGATCGTATAATCTGATCTGACCTTTAGGATTAAAAAATATTTTTTTATTTGCGGTTTTTTCTTCTTCTCTTTCAATATTATCCCAGCATCTTATAAAAAGCTCTTTCTTTATTAACAAGTGGTAAATGGGTCGTCGAGCGAGAAATAAGCAGGGAGCTCCACTTCCTTTGGAGTTGGAAAATAAGATTGAGGGCAAAGTAACTAAAAAATTACATGATCGCCTCAAACATGAAGCACAACGTTCTCGTAAACAAAAACTATCTGCTGCTAAGCAAAATGCCAAGAAGCCCGAACAAACCAAAACGAATGGCAAGCGTAAAGACAATTCTGTAGAGCCAAAGAAGGCCAAAAAGATCAAGGCACAATTGGAAGAAGAAGAAGAGAGTGATGTGGAGATGGTTCAAGTGGATGGTGCCCCTGAAGATGGATGGGATAATGCGCCTATAGAGTCAGATGAAGACATGGAATCGATGAGTGATTTCGATAGTAGCGATGACCAGGAAAGCGATGCGGAGAGTGCATCTGATGAGAAAGTGACGCAAATGCCGTTGTCGTTGCTTGAAAGCGATTCAGACGAGGATGAGAATGCCAATTCAGATGAGGATTCAGATGGGGACGAGCTTGCCGATTCAGCATCTGGATCAGGTGGAATGGAATCGTACGACGAGTTTGATATGGACTCTGATGAAGAACCAATGACATTCCGTGACATGGAAAAGAAGTCGCGGCTTTTGGACAAAGAGCGTGCAGAAGATGAAGAGATGGCGGCACTAGAGGTAGCTGGCGCCGGTGCGGTAGTTGAAGGCGAGCGCGAAGTATTCCAGCTGCCAACCGAAGAACAGGTGGCAGCCGAAGAAGAGACACCCTTGGACCTGACACAAGTCCAAATGCGGATTCAGGAGATCATCCGGGTACTAAACAACTTTGCAGAGCTACGCGAAGATGGACGGTCACGGAGCGATTATATGGCGCAGCTGCAACGCGACATGTGTTTCTACTATGGGTACAATGAGTACCTGATGGAAAAGCTGTTGCAGTTGTTTACGGTGAGTGAAGCAGTGGAGTTTTTCGAAGCCAATGAGGTGGGTAGACCAGTAACTGTACGAACCAATACGTTGAAGACAAGGCGACGTGACTTGGCACAGGCACTGATTAATCGCGGCGTTAATCTGGATCCAATTGGCAAATGGACCAAAGTGGGGTTGACAATCTTTGACGCTCCTGTGCCTATTGGTGCCACACCCGAATATATGGCTGGCCATTATATGATTCAGGCTGCTTCGTCATTCCTTCCCGTTATTGCGTTGGCTCCACAAGAGAATGAGCGGGTGCTGGATATGTCGGCTGCCCCTGGAGGTAAAACCACTTACTGTTCTGCTTTGATGAAAAACACTGGTTTGGTTGTTGCCAACGATGCTAATCGCGAGCGTCAAAAGGCCCTGGTGGCAAATATCCATCGGTTGGGTGTAGCCAATGCGATTGTGTGCAACTATGATGGTCGTGAGTTCCCGAAAATCATGGGTGGATTTGACCGGGTGCTGTTGGATGCCCCTTGCAGCGGTACTGGGGTTATCTCCAAGGATGCTTCTGTCAAGACCAACAAGGGTCCTGAAGACTTTGCCATGCTTACCAATCTGCAAAAAGAACTGCTTTTATCTGCCATTGATTCGGTTAGTGCCGACTCGTCTACCGGAGGCGTTATTGTCTACTCTACCTGTTCCGTTACGGTTGAGGAGAATGAAGCAGTTGTTAACTATGCTTTGGCCAAACGACCCAACATCTGTTTGGTTGATACGGGCTTGGATTTTGGTCGCTCAGGGTTTGTCAGCTTCCGTGGTCGCTCATTCCACTCGTCTCTTTCTCTGACTCGTCGATTCTACCCCCATATCCACAATATGGATGGGTTCTTTGTTGCAAAGTTTAAAAAGACTTCCAACAAGATCCAGACGGGCGAAAATGAATTCACGGTTCCTACTGGTAGCGGTGTCAAACTCAAGCAGAAGAAAAAGAAGAGGCATCATTAGTTTTTTCTTTAGAAATTAAAAAAAAAAACCATAGTTGTTTATTTTTGGTTCAGTTCCGTTATTTTTATTAGAAAATATTTCTTTTTATCTTATCTTTAAATTAGAAATGAGTTTTGGCGGTCCTCCAAAGATCTCGGTAAAGCCAACGCCGCCGGATCGTGGTAGTTTTCCTCTAGACCATGATGGCGAATGCAAAGATGCTATGGCGCTATACCTGTCATGTTTGGAAACTAATCGTGGTAGTGGTAAGAAATGCCGCGATCTTTCCAAAAAATATCTGGAATGTCGGATGCAAAAGTAAGTTTATCTAAGCATTGCTCTTGTTTATTATAGAAAGAAAGGAAAAAGCTAATATGTTAGTAGAAACTTGATGGATCGCGACAAGTGGGAAAACTTGGGGTTTCATGATGACTATAAAAGTTCAACTTGAACTACTAAAATTTTACATCTGCCAAAATCCGTCCCAGCTGCTTTTCGTCTGAATCGCGCCATGCCGTTGCCTCCAAATGGAACCACCCCTAACGTTAAAAAAGAGCAGTTATTAGTACTTTTTTTTGCCATCTTTAGCAAATAAACAGCCATTTACTTACCGGTGGAATAAACCCAGGTACTTCAACATCCACACTAACTTCAATAGGTCCCTTATCAACTGGACATGTCTTGTTTAAATTGGATTTTAACTCTTCACACAAATCATAGTTACGGTTCAAAAGCGTAATAAATCCGTATTTAACCTTGACATTGGCAGTAGCCGAGTCAATATGTTCCTTGATATATGCTAGAGCATCTATATGGATAGGAGTGCTGCGCTTGGGCTGTTCTGGATCCATCTTTACATAGTTGATGTCAATAAGGTCATCTTCATGGCTCACGTCCCGAATAATGTCATTGAGAGTGCGATTCTTTCCCATATCATCGTCAATTCGAAGCTCAAGCATGTTGGAAAATATCCCACTGGCTTCTTGCACAACCAGCTGTAGTTGCTCTCCAATAGCTGTACTATAGCACGTATGTGCTGCTGCCAATGCAAATGCTAAAGGTGTAAACAGCTTCATTTCTAACAGTACAATTTAGATGAGAAAAAAAGTAAAGAAATAACAATTCGATTTAAAGAAAAAAGAAAGCACAACAAAAAGGAAAATTTCAAAGAGCCAGACTCAAGTGATGATGTCTCACGTGGGCAGATCTACCGCACAGCTGTTATGAAAAAAAGCTTCAGATCCTTTTTTGGTTCCCTAGATTTAAGAAGGCGTAATTTAATATTCTGATGTTTGCCAAACATGGGTAACATGCTTTAATGGGGGATGCAGGAATGGAATGTAGAAAGAAGTTTATATATCAGAATAGCGATGTCTAAAGCCAAAAGTTTATTGTCATGTAAAGCTAGACCTCCTTTTATTCAAATAAAGACACTTTGTGATGGGGGAAATAGACTTGTAAAGAAAGCTAATAATAAAGCGTGTCTAAAATAAAAAGGCTTTATGTGTCCTGCTTAAAGAGATTTCATTTCTTTTATTATCTCTTGGCCACTCGCCACATTCCAATTTCATGCAATGCACCATTCATCTGAGCAGAAAGAAGGCATGATCTGTTAAAGTGGATTTCTTTTTATGGCATCAATATAATAGAATGGTTCTTTACATAAAGAAATGACGACCATGATAAGGTCACATATAAAAAGAGTATTTTTTCCCTCTCAAATTTTCAACAACCTCGTCTATCAACTTTTCATCAACAATGGCCATTAGCACTTTTACTCATAACACAGCTGCCGAATTCAACTGGAAGCCGCCTAAGCCCTCCGAGGAACAGGTCAAGACTCTGCTGGAGGATATCTAGGATATTTTATTATACTCTATCTAGAGAATAGACATGCAATGTTTATATATAAAAAAAACATACGCTGCACTCTATAGACTTCAATAAATAAAACTTGCAAAGCCATTGGTGTGTTGTTCACTGAAATTCTCAGCTTGAAATTATATATATGCTATCAAAGTTCTAATTAGCTTTGGATTTGTGCTTGCTACCTTGTGGATAAAGCGTGTAATAAGCGGCATTGACGATTTGCCGTAACCAAATAGTGTTGAGTACAGTTAAAGTGATACCTAAAATAGCAAAAAACACTGCATATGGGTAGAATACATTGCCAATGTTTTGGTGATACACATATCCCACCAGTTTGGCTGAATGATACGCTTCAAATCCAATTCGAATAACCACATATGTGACAAAAAAAATGGCAAAGTTGACCTTGTAGACCAGTGACTTTGTAAGGCCAGCATATTTTAGCAAATGGCGGATATTCAGAAATACCGAGCTCAGCTCAGGCAGCAAATAAGGAATTGCATAGAACTGAAGCTGTCTTGATATCAGAATCAGCAGTCCGAACACGCCTAAACCACCATGAATTAGGTACATTATTCCATAGTCTGCATAGTTGTAGATGCATGTCGATAGATCCCACACGTAGTAGCCTAGAGCTATAGCCAAGTAATGTTCGAACTCTGGATTATATCCGTCCATTTTATCGTTATTGAGAGCTGGATGATTGATGAACTTTAGGATAAACCAAGCATCAAAGGCTGTATGTACTATTGCAGTCAAGGCTACGCACCAGCCCTGCTGGTCAGCTGCGTTCAGCCGTTTAAATGTCCGAGGAAATAGCAGCAATGAAATGGGACGGTATGCATATAGCAAAGCAATATGTCCAAGCAACGAAGCCAGTATTGTTCTCCAGTGGTCTCCTACTCCAGGTAGATGCAGTGGATCGAAAATCGCATGCACAAGTGGGTCGGCTCCCGCCAGGATACTATTGATTCCTGCTACTAGTGAAACTATCATCAGCTTTAGAAATTAGACTTGCTAGTGCTTTATGTTTTTACAAAAGATAAAGAAGACTTTGACTATGCCATAGACAAACATTGAGGGTTTTTTCCCTCAAGCCACCTTGCCCTTTTTTTTCTCTCTCGCTTAATTAGTATGGCAAGGCGACTGGGAATGAAGTAAACGCGTGGCGCTTGTTGGCGTCACTAAGCCATACGTTTATATCCCTTAAAGGTCAGCTGTTGGTGGTATTTCAGGGATTTGTCCAATAATAAATTGTGGAGCCTTGAACCGCTCGATATCTTGTTGCGATAGCTTTCGTGTAGGATCTGTTGTGCCAGACATCTTTTGCGTAGATGTGCCATTTAACAGCATAGATGGCGGCTGCGTCCCACTCATGCTTTGTCCAAATGCAGACGTAGATGTACCTTGTCCAAATACGCTTGATGCAAACTGTCCGCCAAACGCACTAGCAGGGTTAGTCTGACCAAAGGTGCCAGTGGTATTAGATTGGCCGAAGGCACCTCCTCCAAAAGTCGTTGATTGTGGTGCATTGCTTTGGCCAAATGCTGAAGATGTAGCTGTGTTTTTCCCAAAGGCTGGAGCTCCTGAAGAACCAAATGTTGAAGATGTCTGGCCAAATGCTGAAGATGTCTGACCAAATGCGTTTGACCCGCCAAACGCCGACGGTTTCTGACCAAATGCAGTTGTCCCTCCAAATGCAGATGATTTCTGACCAAATGCGCTTGATCCGCCAGATGCTGCAGACTGACCAAAAGCACTTGATCCCCCACCCTGCTGGGTAGCTGAAACACCATATTGACGCTCCCACTGCTGTGCCATCGACTCTGCATTTTGTACAATATTATTAAGCTTCTGATCCATTTCCGCGTCCAATTGTGAATACTTTTGCTGACACATAGGTACGTTTCCCGAAGCCTCCGCCATTTTGAAATCCAATTGCATTTCTTCGGGAGATATATCGGTTCCACTCAAAATATTCGGCTTACTGCCAACCGGTCCATACACGCTAAAGCGCCATAATGGGCGTTCTTCGATACCACGCTTCAGCAAATCCCCAGTAAGTGGCTGATCCTTACTAGCTGGCTTTTTGGAATTTGAAGCAAAAGAACCAAATGCAGAAGTTTGCTTAAATGCGCTGCCTGAGCCGGAAAGCGCGCCAAACCTGTTGCCACCTTGTCCACCAAACAATTGCGATGACTGTCCGAATCCAGACGGCCGATTCTGTGGGTGCTCGTTACGGCAGCGGTCGCCAAAACTGCATCGTCCTTGCAGAAAGTACTGGCAAACCGGCATTATCTTAATTTTGCTTTGTTTGCAAATGAGAAGCGAAGAAGGAAATACACAAAGATTTCGGGGATGATCAAATCTAGAATTTTTCAACTTTTTCTTTTCTTTTCTTTTTTAAACTAGCAAATAACATCATTATGAAGAAAAAAGCACCCGAGCAGTCGCATTCCGAGCGTCTAGTGAAGACATGTGCGGAAATTGTGGCCGAAATGATTTCTATGCAGTCGCGAGGTGAAAAGGTGAATTTAAATGAGCTAAAGGCAAAATATGCGCGTCTAAACCAGCTATCAACTCAGCCACGACTAGTGGATATTATTGCTGCCATACCTGAAGAGCATAAAAAGGAGCTTTTACCCAAGCTCAAGGCCAAGCCAGTGCGCACTGCGTCAGGCATTGCCGTAGTTGCTGTGATGTGCAAACCGCATCGGTGCCCGCATATCGCCATGACCGGAAACATCTGCGTGTATTGTCCTGGTGGTCCCGATTCAGACTTCGAATACTCCACTCAGTCATACACAGGATATGAGCCCACAAGCATGCGAGCCATTCGTGCCCGCTACGATCCGTATGAGCAGGCACGCGGACGGGTTGAGCAGCTGCAGTCGCTGGGACACAATGTGGACAAGGTTGAGTTTATCATTATGGGTGGAACATTCATGTCTTTGCCTGAGGAGTACCGTGGATGGTTTATTATGAATTTGCACGATGCCCTGTCAGGCCATCGAAGCAGTTCAGTGGAAGAGGCCGTACGAATGTCTGAACAAAGTACTACCAAGTGTATAGGTATTACCATTGAAACTCGACCTGATGCGGCACTGAAACCACACTTGAGCCATATGCTACGGTACGGCTGCACACGGCTAGAATTGGGCGTGCAGAGCGTATATGAAGACGTGGCACGAGACACAAATCGTGGTCATACTGTGCGTGCAGTATGTGAGAGCTTCCAGCTGGCCAAAGATGCTGGCTATAAGGTGGTGGCGCACATGATGCCTGATCTTCCCAATGTGGGTATGGAGCGGGATATCGAGCAGTTCAAAGAGTACTTTGAGAACCCGCAGTTCCGATCCGATGGGCTAAAGCTGTATCCGACTTTGGTGATTCGTGGGACTGGACTATACGAGCTTTGGCGCACAGGCCGCTACAAGAACTATACGCCCAATGCTCTAGTCGACCTTGTCGCACGTATATTGGCCTTAGTGCCGCCATGGACACGTGTATACCGCGTACAGCGCGATATCCCAATGCCGCTGGTGACTTCGGGTGTGGAGCATGGAAATTTGCGCGAGCTGGCCTTGCAGCGGATGCGTGATCTTGGTACTCAGTGCCGTGACGTGCGTACTCGCGAAGTAGGCATTGTGGATATTCATACTAAAGTACAGCCTGATCAGGTAGAGCTGATTCGTCGTGACTACGTGGCCAATGGTGGCTGGGAAACATTTTTGTCCTACGAGGATCCTGAAGCAGATATTCTTATTGGCTTACTGCGACTGCGTAAATGTTCTAGTGAAACATTTAGGCCTGAGTTGACTACAGTTGGCCAGTGTTCTATTGTGCGGGAGCTTCATGTATATGGTAGCGTGGTGCCTGTGCATTCTCGGGATCCTAAAAAATTCCAGCATCAAGGATTTGGCACATTGCTGATGGAAGAAGCTGAGCGCATTGCGCGCGAAGAACATGGATCGGTGAAGCTTGCAGTTATTAGCGGTGTGGGAACTCGCCACTACTATCGCAAGCTGGGCTATGAGCTGGATGGGCCCTACATGTCCAAGATGCTTGAATAGACTAATAAAGCTTGAATTAATAATATTTTATATTTCTAGCCTGAATTTTAATGTAGAAACAGTAATGGTATTTAGTTTGGGCCAGAGCCATTTTAGTATTTGCAACGAGCTGAGGAATCGGCTTGATATATCTTTGACACTTATATACAAGTAGAGACTCTCTATTTTGGAGATAGATGGCTCGGAATGCTGTTTCAAGCTATCCAGATATTCGCATGTTTCTTCCATATCACTGTCTTCAAACCGAAGTGGTGTAAAGGCCAAGGTAGTCAAGTTGGGCATATTGAGAACAGAGCGGAGGACATATTCAAGCTTTATATCAAGATGGATGTCCAAGCGAGTTAGATGGGGCCAGTATATTGTGCCTGGAGTAAAGGAAATTGTTTCCGAGTAGATGTCGCACGAAACAAACTTCAATCCTTCTAAATGGGTGAATAGCTTGTTCGAATTAGCAACAAACTCATCGTCAGGGCCAAAGTAGTCGAATTTTAGTCTTAGTTCCTCAAGTCTATTTAAATGCAGCTGAGATAGACAAAGAGAATCATCTATATCACCAGTATATGTTAGTTTACGCAACCCTGCTTGTAGCTGTCGCTGAATATCGTCTGCACTTAAGAGAAACCGCTCAATTTCCAGACTTTTTATATTAGGAAAATTCAGCCTGCATTTTTGAGCATTGAAATGCGGCTTAGTCACAGAGGTAAAACTTGAAAAGCAAAGCGTTTCGAGGTTAGAAAAGGTAATTTCATTCATATTATCAGCAAAGAATCCCCAATCAAATGAACTGCAGTCTATCCAAAGATCTAGAGTTTGAATGGTTTGAGGATTGATTTTAGGAAATTTTTTTGTTGAAGTAGCGTTGTAAAAATGAAGTTTGGCATTGATCAAGTTGGTAAGTGGAGTTTGAGCTGGCAGATTTAACTCTCCACTATATTTTAAATCAACAAGTCTGTTAGCGTACGAGTCAACTATTGATGCTATAAAATGAGAAACCATGTTGGGAGCACCTCTAGCATCAAAATCGCCATACCTGACATTGGGAAGTCTAGATGCCAGAATTGAGCCAGCATTCCTGGCCAGCAGCAACTCATTTTGCATAGATGTATCTGGACCATTTGACCCAAGTTCCGTACCATCAGCAATATGCTCGATAAATTTTTTGGCAAAAGTGAAATCTAATGGACAAAAAGTAAGGCCCTTTATGCTGCTTCCAAACCCATTTTGTAAAATCAGTTCAATGTTGGTATGCGCCTGTATGCTTGTGTTGGGAGAATAGCAGGAGATAATTGCAGATGCACGAGATCCTCCAATATAATATGCTGTGGTATAAAAAAACTCAGCTGCAACCGCTCGCCATCTACGATCTACAGCCAAAAGCGGAATAGTATCAACCAAATTGGTTTGAAGTTTACAATTCACAACTGTAAACCGAACGATAATCCTAAGAATATCTGTCGGCAAGTTGTTCATCATTTTTTAGTTTTGTACTGATGATATTGAGATAGCTAAACATTGGCCCGTATGTTGCAGTGCAAGCAATTGGGTCTTTATTTAAATGGACTATCATTGTTATATTATGGGGCTCGAATGTCCTTGCTAATGCATATTTTCAACTATATTTTTTATAGTGTAAGAGATAAAATGAAAGTATCTGGGATGTAGCCCCAGTAAAATTTAAACTCTTTGTTTAAATACAGCTTTGAGTTGTCAGAAGCACAGTAGTACGTGATCTTTAATCAGAGCCAAAGGTGGGTTAGATTTTTCAATACAGGTACAAATAGTTTGGCATTAACCTGATATTACATGCGCAATATAAACGTTGTAACCGGCGAGAGATCAAGTGGCTTATCAAGTGAATTTAAAAATACACTTGCTTCCTGAGCCTGCAGATCGCTTAGTTATTTTAATAGACAATAGAAAATAAGATAAGGCATCCTTGTCGCAAGGTTCATGGCTGTTTCGAATGTAGCATTTAGATATATGTCTAAATGAGTCAGATAGAACCAACATAAGGAGCTGGAGTTAGCAAGATTAGTTTTCTTTGGCAGCTTGCAGTAGATGGATGAAATATCTTACGCTTTGTTAAATAAATAGTTGATTTGACTAATAAATCTTGGTTCGTTAATGCCATTGGAAAACTCTAGCATTGGCACTTTAAGGCTGTTCAGTGGTAGCTTTGAAAGCTCAAATCCACAAAATTTCCCTTGTATTCTAGTTCCTGCAACCCAGGCTCTAGCTGACGCTCAATTTTATCCAAACTAATATTGTCATTTTTGGTTGCCATCGACTTGATACTAGGACATACAAGTTTATACTTTAAATACATTTTGAGAGAACCCGCATCCGTAGTGGTGTAACCAAACATGGTGTATTTAGCACGATAAAATACGATTTTATATATATTCTTTTTCTTGGAAAACAAGCTTTTGAACAATATATCATATGTATCCCCTGTATCGCTCATACTCTCTGTTATAAACCTTAACAAAAAGGAGTTCAAGTGCAAAGGCAATTTTAAGGATCGGATTGGATGAGGATTAATAGCTATAAACCTGTCACCATTAGAAGCCTCGTAAAACGGGGTACCCACATTTTCCAGCTGACTCATAAACGTATTGTGACTTGTAAACACAAGCAAAGGAATATCGCTACCCCCTCCGTACTTGAATTCAATCAAGCTATTAAACTATGAGTTGTAAACCTCATCTAGAGGATTCAGGGATGCAGGGCAGCAAATTTCCAAATCAAAAATCAAGCCGCTGAATATTTGGAGAGGTAGTTGTAAAGGGATGGCCAATCTCTAGTAAGATATGTGCTTCCGTACTCCTTGTCACAATGAACATAGATGTCGGCTAAGCATTCCCAACCATAATCGTCAAGGTTGTACGCGCGTAGCTTGGAAGCTATATTCATCACACCAGCAATGTGAATCAGATTAAAATATAGATAACCACCCTGCAGAGTTCGAAGAGTGGACTGCTTGATATGTCTGCAATATCCATTTTTGGCTATTAGATTGATATTGGTGTACGCATATACCTGATATGGCGATTTCTTAATCGAACGAATATGGTGTTTGGATTCATGAAAAAAATACTTGGTTGTAAAAGAGCAGAATGGCAAGAGATTGCCAACTATGATAAACAGCCAGCAATGAATGGCTATTGTACAGTTTTATTTCAATATTATCGTGTCCTACGGCTAATTTTAAAATATTTAAGTGGATGATAAGAAAGATTGTTTACTAGTGTCATTTTTATTTATAGAAATGATAGCTATACGAAAGAAAAAGAAAACAACACCAAGGGAAAACTTATTATCCTCTTGTCTTGTTTATGGATAACTGTGAAGCGACGCTTAGCTAAAAAGTTTAAAAGTTGGAGTGAAAGTAGCAAAACTCCTGAGCTCTGCACGTCCATTGGCCATTGGTGACTTCATGAAATCCAGATTCAATACGGTAATCATGAAGCTTGGGAAAATACCACCGACATAATCTTTCAGTTGAACGCAGGCTTATAGCAGAACCGATGATTTCATAGTTTAAGCGCAACTTAGAAACAAGTGATTTTTTTAGTGGTTTATAATGATTACGCAGTGCCATCTCATAGCCCGACATATCCAAATACTCATCTAAAGGAAATAAAACAGAATCACGCCCTGCTGCCCTATTAGGGTCCATATACTGCATTTGCTGATTATCAATAGCAGGGTGTTTTAGCAATGGGGTATTTGGTGGAAGAACAAGTTTAGATTTAAATGTTTTCAGCTGAGGTAGGAAAATAGCCAACTCAAATATATCTTCAAGCAAGTGCATAGATTGTAGCTCAATAGATGTGATGTTGCGCCATGGCACTGTATGGGGGTTTGGAGCAATGTAATACATGATTTTAATTACACGGTCTAGTTGCGGTGGATACATAAACATAGGAGCAGAGACAGTTTGGCTTTTGTCCCTGACACTAAGACATCTAAATACAAAGCTCATCTCTAGTTGATGGAAAGGGCCGTTGGCAGGCCTGTGCAGCTCCGTAGTAGAGGATTGGGGTCTTTCAAATTTGGCCTGGTAGTCATCATAGAGTTTAAATAGGAAATCTAATTCCAGTCGAGAACGCGATATGTCATTAGCGTTATTTAGAGAGCTTGCTGCAAACTTGGGTATAAACAGAGGACCAGTGATTATAGGTTCCATTTTCTAGATGAAGATTTATGTAATGCTTTTGTTAAACTTGGTTATTTGGCCCTGGCAAGAAGACCTATTTTATATCCAAGTCACTTGAAGCGCTAAAATGTGTCGAGCTATAAGAGATGCTTCGAGTAGCTTGATTCCTAGAATGTAGTTATTGTTTTACAGATTCTTTTTGGGGGGATAAAGCGCCTAAAAGTATTTATTGAGAAAAACAAAAGAAAAAATACTAAAGTTTTAAATTACAGTGTCAAAGTCGCGGGGACATTTAGAAGGCAAAACGTCTGTAACTTTAATGCTTTTGCGTCTATTCCTAATATCTATAATATCCACGCTCAATCTTTTTTGTGTCCTAGTAATGTCGTCGACTAGCTCTCTAAGCCCAATGGCGCAAGGGCATTCATGGATATATTCTTTCTGTGCGTATTTTTTAGATAGAACTAAATAGGCAATTGATACAAATACAACGCAAATGATTATATATGGAACATGAATAGGTTTGCATGAGCAAATTGGAAGCTCAGTTTCAATTTCCAAAGGTGCCATAGAGGCAGCAGTAGCTATGGGCTTGACAAACCGAGGTTTGATCAAGTAGACCCAGGTACCTTCAAAGTAGGAGTAAACTGCACTAAAGAAAATGTAGACGGCGTTGATGGCTGCCTCGCAGTAAGGTGGAACTTCAATGGCAATGGCAAAAGGCACAAACAGAAGGAAAATAAAAATATTGAAGAGCATTTTTATAGTTGAATTGGGATGAAGTAGAAGAAATCTAATGGATGAACTGTTGCTAAGTTTAGCAACTTACGCTGTCTTTGAACAGAGTTTATATCTTGCTCAGAACACTTGAAGTTTAGAAAGAATTGAATAGATCTCACAGTCCATAAGCACACATAGAGAGAAGTTATTTGCATTTACGACAAAACGATCTACACGCGTTTTTAAACAAGCGTAGACAAAAAGATTATGCCTATGTATGCAGTGCAAGCAAAATCATAGGCTTACCCCCAAACAGATGCAACACAATATAGAGCAAGCACCACGCGTAAAACTACATTGTAATAGACTTCAACTGCAGCAGCACACAATTGAGGAGACAGCCTACGCTCAGCAGTTCCTTTGGTGTAGTAAGTGAGCAGCAGGGCCGATAAAACATCAATTAGAATTTTGGCAACTTGGATCTGCATCGACCCAAACGAAATGAGAGTAAAGCAAAGTAAAAGAACAGGTAGGGAAAGTTGCAAAGATAGCAAATAGTGAGCGAATTTCTGTGCTCTATCTGGCCAATACTTGCTGCATACAGTGAGTACTGAGGCGACAGCAATAGAGTGCAAAACCTGCTGTTTTAAAAATCCTGAGTTTTCCAGCATTATCAGCAGGCCTAATTCGTGAGCTTGAAGGATGCCAAACAGGGTGGTTGCCAGAACTGAATGCTTAGAATCAGGATGTTTGAATTGGTAATATGCCACTGCAAGCAGCGTGGAGAAAATAGACAGACAGACCAGTTTGCCCATTGGCTACGTCAATAGCCAGTTTGTTATACTGTTGCTAAATGCAAATATCCCCATAAATTGACTTGCAAGCACCAAAAAGCATGTGAATATTGCATATATGCGGGTAAAGAATTCCGTTTGCGTGTGGTCTGCACCCTTTGGTGCTTGCTCGTCAGATGCAGGCACTTCCATTTCATCCTTGATTTTGCACGCAGCAGAGCCAGTCATTAGTATCCTAAAGTAAATACATAAATAATCTGGTGTAAAGGAAGAAAAAAGTACAGTTTTTTTTTTTAAGAAAAAAGAAATCTAAATTTTTTGGGAAAATAAGGCAGACGTGGGAGCACGTGGAATGACAATAGACGGAGCCAAGGATTCTTCAAAGGAAAGCATATGGCCCATTCGCTCAGCTTTGGTTCTAAGGTAACGGTCGGCTTCAGACATCACATCACGCTTCAGCGCTAAATGGCGCGAATACGATAGTTGAGCCGCCTCCCCACCTTCCTTTTGCCACCAACGCGGGTACATGGGGACATGGCAAACAATGTCCAGCTTGGATGAGACATCGCTGCCCTTCAGCTGGGCAATTTTATCTTTGTTGTTAGTCAGCAAGCGCAGCTTGGAAATGCCCAGATCGCTTAGAATAGCCCGGGCAGCCCCATATGTACGGGCGTCTGCGGGATGGTTGAGCATCAGGTTGGCATCCACTGTGTCGTGGCCCATGTCCTGCAAGTTATACGCTTTCAGCTTCTCCAGCAACCCAATGCCTCGGCCCTCTTGCCGCAGGTAAACAATAACACCTCGGCCTTCTTGCTGGATCAGCCGCATTGCCTCGGCCAGCTGATACCCGCAATCGCACCGCACGCTTGATACAGTTTCTCCCGTAAAACACTCCGAGTGTATCCGCACCAATGGTGCATCCACTACGGACAGCCGCGATGCTGCAAACATCTCTGCTGGATCAGGCTCAAAGCTATGCACCATAGGCAAGCTGCTTTGGATATCTAGATTATCACTTTCTATAGCACGGCTAGCAATATCGTTGGTAACTAGTTGCTGCAGAGCACCGGTGCTGGCACCACGTATTTTGCGATCCATGTCTGTTTCGCCGTCACGCGGTGCTTCTAGTGTGGCACTACGAATATCGTCGCCAAACACAATAGCCAGATGCTCCTTGTCGTCTTCATCTGTATGATATACGTGTAGATAAAAATGGCCACCTGGGTAGGGAATGCGAGCCCGAACCTGGCAAGTAGCCTGGGTATCAGCTGCCTCCTTTTGGTCCTGCTGGCCTTTTACTCCGTCCAAAGCGTCGGTTGGCTTTTGCTGCTGCTGTTCGGAAATCGATGTGCTTGATGCGCGTGAGTTACAGCATGTGGGTGTATCCAAGAAGGGGGTGTCTGCCGCTGATGCAGTAATCAGATCATCAGGCATAGCTGCATAAAGTTCGGGAAAGTTCTTGGTCCGGGGCCGAGGCAAATCCTTGGTAGTTTCGGCGGATGCCCAGCTGAGCGATGACGTTGAATCGTCGCCGCTGGACTTCGTCTGATTGCTTTGTTTTTGAAGGAGCTGAAGTGCCACGTCCAAGCTGGCGTTAAAATGTGCTTTGACAGAGGTGGGCTTGGGGATAGGCGTCATAGGCATCCGCTCGTCAGGAGTTGGTGGAACAACGGTGGCTGAGTCCAGATCGGTGGATATTGTCGACGGCATAGTTGAATTCAAAATATAATAAAAGATAAAGAAAGGAGGACGATTTTTAAGTAAACCAAAGAAAGCTGTATTAGTAAAACAAGTGGCCGGAATGTAGGAGGGGCTGAGCAGCCAGCCAATAGGATTTCGCAAGCCCTGTGAAATTTGTCATCCGTATTTATAATAGGTCTAGACTCAAAAGACTAGTCCACGTTGCCAGTGCAGGCTGAGATTGGACCATATGATGGCAGCATTGGCCTGCCACGCCAGCAGCGCACCCGTCCAGAAGATCATAGCGTAAATGCGAAAGTGTTTGTACGCCAGCAGCAGCAGCGTCTGGAGCTTTGGCAGCCGCCGCAACCGCCGCACCACAATGCGTATGGCCTTGGAAAGCAGTGCTTGCAGCATCCGCAATACTTCTCGCGGTCTGCCAAACAGCAGCACCAGTGGCAGCATCAGAATTTGTGCCAAGCTGCTTTGCTTGCTCTCGCTTCTGTCCTTGGCTGAGATTATAAATGCACGCCCTGATGCTGAAGGCTGGCTATGCATGTTGCTGGTGGCTTGATTTCCCATCATGCTGACGCCAAAATTGAGTGCAGCAACTGTCGACATGAGTACGTCCGCTTGCTGTGCCAGCTTACTCTTGGTAGCTGCCAGCGCAATCCGCGAGTCATCTCTGACTATGCTGTCATTTATGGATCTGAGCATGTTCTGCACACTCTGCACTGCTCGCTGCAGCGACGCCAGCTGAATCGGCGTCATTGTGCTTTTGTTTGTCAAAGTATCACTGCTTTCAGATTCTGTACACGTGTCTGAGCGTGCCGAGTGGAACTCATCGGCTTCTGTGTCTGCCTCGCCGCTGTATATGCTGGATGCCTGTTTGACAAATCCATCAAGGTGCCGTTTAAGCGGCAAAAGCGCCTGCTTTGCAGATTCCAGCCGTGCTGTGCGTGCTGCATACTGTGAAAGTTCCACAGAACCAGCATACAGCTGCTCTTCCAGCACAAACTTAACTTTGCCCTGCTCCCAGCTAGACTCTACACGTCGTATCATTTGCTGGAGAGACTGTCGCGCATGCTCCAGAAGCACTGTGGACGAGGCTGTTATGTACACTTGACCCACCGTGCCAGGATAGTGCATCCGAGCGACATCAGCAATTTTGCTCAATACCTCAGCTGTAAGCTCAGCCAGCCGCACAGACTCCACAGGTACAACAATTGCTGCCTGGCACAAGGGATTGTGCAATTGTTTATAAACAGCCTTCAATGCCAGCCGTGCATCCTCAAGAGTCTCAATGCCACGCGCCAAATACTCCCACTCTGAACGCCTCAGTTCGTTCTGACGGCTGCTGGACCGCGGCAGCAGAGATGCCTGTCTGCCCCGCACCATTACCTGGCCTTGTTCATCCACTACCAGAATGCTGCTATCCACGCTTTTAGCCTTTGGATATACTTTGTTCTCCTCTCGCCATTGCAGCGTATTTAGCAGTGAGCTCATTGTATCGCTGTTATTTTGTTCAAACGCGTTTAGTCTGCGAATAATACCTGCTTCATCGTTCAGATATTCGTTGATGTATGTTGATATATATGCTGTTGCCGTGTTTGATGCCTCCGTGCGCTTCCATGCCTTGTGAGCTTCACTAGCTAGCCTTTGCGCTATATTGGCTTCAATTGTTTCCATAGCTCCTTTTTTCAATAAAAGTACAAATTTACAACAAAGCAATGTATTCGAACAAAAGAAGAAAAAACTCTCCGCTGATCCGAAAACCTGTTTTCATAACAAAAATAAAAAAGCATGTGAAATTAATATTTAGGGATTGCTTTTGTTGCAAACAAAGGTGGATCAAATACCTTCTGGGTTGCTTGAAACTGCTCGACATTATCAATAATGATCTTGCCGTCTGAAATGTGCAAACGCTGTGATGAATGTGTAGGTGCAAAATCCGATTCTATGATAGTATTAGTATATGAGTCGGATTCATTGTTTATGCCCTTGGCTTCAAGACGTTTGTATGGTGAGGTAAGGAAGGGGTATTTTTGAAGCTCATCAGCTGATGAGAGTTTAGCCCATGCTTGTAAATCAATTCGCGTATAAGCTTTGGGATCGAAATATCTGTTCCATATTTCCAATATATACTCCTTAGTAATACTATGAATAGCGGCTGTTTCTCTTTCTCGGATGTCAAATTCATAGCTGCCTGCACATATTTTCTCCCAAAAGTGCTTTCCTTCTTCTGCAATTGAGCTAAATTTGGCTTTCTTAGTGCCTGAAGCCGACTTAACCATTTCATCAAACTCGTCTGCATTTATATCTTTGATATACTCTTTGAAATTAGCCAGCGCTGAGTCTATACGCTGAGCCAAGTATGTGGGGTTAAATTTACTCTGAAGCTCTATAGATACCACACGCACCGGATCATATTTCAGCACAAATACAAGAATGTGATATCCCAACTGCTGCTTAGTTCGCAACTCACCATATAAATAAGTATAAAGTATATTGCCAATCAGCTCTAATGCCATTTTTTGCTTTACATCATTATAAACTGCACAATGAATAGCAACCAGAATAGCATTGTTTACTACTGTAGGATCAGCGTTTTGCCTTACATTAATATAATGTCCTGGTGAAATGTTTAGTCGGCATTTGGCAATATGTTGGTCTGGAGACATCGGTTTAAAATCTACTGCTTTTCCAATATCTATTGCCTGTGGCTCAGTAAAGTTCCCTATAACAAATAGCTTGGTATAACTTCGGGAAAGATCCATATGCATCATTCCAGAGTCCACTTTTGACAAACAATCTAATAAATCGCTGTCTAGTGGCATAGCAGCTATGCTGATATGAGGATAAATATCAGACCGAAGCTGCTCTATAGGACTAAAGTTTGTTAAAAGCGCATTCATTGCCATTTGCTTACTAGTATTAAATAGTTCATCATTTGAATCTTTTAAGCGTTCAATAATATCTGTCATTATTAATGGAAGCTTATCACTAAATCCATTAGCTTCTATATAGAGTACATAATTAATAAAGCTTATATAAACCTTGATTCCAGCTAGCTTTCCATATGCTACTATATCCTCTAGTATATTATTAATATGCGATTCCATAATTAGAGCTCTTGCTTTCCAAATTAGCTCAGTTTTATCATAATTAGGTAAGCAAATCCTTAGCATTATACTTCTATAAGGATTTGAATATACTCCCTTAAACCATAGCTCATAAGTATCAGTTTTCTCCAATAGTTCTGGGTATTTCTTAGAATTACCATCTAAAAGTGAAAGGGACTCGGGAATATATCTGTTTGGGCGTGGAAACTCAAAATTATCCATCAGTGCTTTAATTTGCTCCTTATCGCTATGAAAGTCAAATTTACAATAAGGAATGTTAAAATACCTGGTCTTATTGGTATACTCCACAGTATTATTTGTAGCTCCAAGAGTCAAAAAACAATTTTTAAGATTATTCAGATAATCTGAAATTATTTGACTATCATATTCACACATGCTGTCTTTGACTAAATAGTGTTTATAGGCTATATTGCGGTTATGGTTAGTATGAGACATATTAAAAGCCCACTTACGCGCTACTGGCTTAGAGTATTTAAAGGATATATCCTTTGCTGCCTTTACTTCTTTATATAGCTGCTCTTGAGAGCTGCTGTTAGTTAACATTGAAATATAAGCTAAAGTGGCGTTTGCCACTTGAATATATTCAAGTTTATCAGTCAAGCAAAAGTTCAAGATAGTTAATGAGTAGCCATTTCTCTTTTTAATATGAATATTCAAATTAGTTGCTAGATCATGATTACCCAAGTAATATAAAAGTGAACCTGAATGCCTTGACTCCATTATACTTTTAAAGTAATGTTCAATGCCCACTTTGTAAAATGGGTTTATATCTGGAGCAGGAAAATATATACTGAGCTTGTTCACATTGCAAGTGCTCTGGTAACACACTGCATTCCCTAATATACTATCATAGGGAGATGACAATGGCTTTGGCCTTGTATCACCTATGCTTCTTACGCTACTAAATTTAGAAACTGCCCACTCTAGCAGGTCATCCATCGAGTGATTGCTAACTATTGCCAATTTCATTATATCTGCCGAGTAATATTTGTAGTATAGTTTAATAGCCTCTTCACGAACATCCATAGTGTCTGATGATAGAGTTTCTATATTACCACAACTATTCATTGACACTGGATGAGATGGATCAAGCAAAGAGCAAATAATAGCATATTGTTTTTCAAGAGAATCCTGTAGATTACCTTTATATTCTGAATCAACTGCATAAATTTCTCTTGCAGCATAGTCTCTATCGAATAGGGGACTAATAAACAGCTGTGACAGTCGGTCCAGCGCTCCTTCAAATGCATTATGAGATATGGTAAAATGGTATGTTGTACGCTCCTTGCATGTTTCAGCATTCATATATCCATGGTTGTCCTGGATATATGCTCTATATTCATTAGCCCCTGGATACTTGTTAGAACCCTATATTTAATTGCTTAGTATCTTGTCAAAAGGTGTAAATTCTAGCTATACTTACCAAATGAATTGCATGCTCAAGGAAATGAGCAAGGCCCTGAAGCTCAGGTGGGTCAACAAAGCTACCCACATTAACACTTAGCGAGGCAGCAGCTTCAGAAGTATCTGGGTCACTAGTACACAAAACTATCATATTGTTAGGCAGTCGAATTAGCTTATGCTGACGCAAGTCATTGGGAGACTGTATCAGCATGCCTGCATATTCAAAAAAGGTAAGCTGCTATAAGCAGTTGGACATTCAACAAATTGAGCTGCTTCTGAAGACATGGTAATTTAAAGAGTAGAGTTTTTAAATATCTACAATCCTCCTTTTTCTGTGATTTGTAAAAAAAATCCAACTAAAAGAAGCCCCAAATTTTCTTTATGCCCAAGAAGCCCTATCTCCTTTGGTTCTTTTAAACTGATATTCCTATCAACCTATAAGCTTTACTTCCTAGCTGCTAAAGGACAAAGGAAGTCCTATCCCAGCTGGAAAGTACAATTTCTTTCTATCTCTATACTCGCCACATGCAATGCAGATATGCATACATATTAGGTCGATCAACTCCAGAATCTCTATTGTCAGAATGCCAATTTAATGGACAAAGAAGAAATGCGTTGCTTTATATACTTGCATTCTTACTCTTGTCCGTGCAGATAACCAAACTCTCCTTTTGGTATTTAAGACATCGAATCTGTCACTCGGTTCCTCCATATTTTCTCCATTCCCCTTTAGTGATATTTAGATCGTGCACAACTTTATAGATAATGGCCGTCCTAGCTTACACCGTTCACAACAATAATAACTGGAAACCACCAGCTCCCTCGGAGGAACAAGTCGATAATCTCTTAGAAAATGTTTAATAGCTTTGAGTATTTAATAGAATATTTGCTAAAGGATAACGCGATCATTAGATGGTGTAGAAGGCATGGGTAGAGCCGAAATTAGCTCACCTGTTGTGGATTCGCCAATCGATGACTCCATAGCCGGAGCATCGGTATCCACAGCCTTGCGCAAAGTCTGTGCTCGACGTACGCGGGCTCCACCAGCTGTCATTTCCTTTTCGGTTTCAGCAGCATCTAACTGAGTATGTTCATGAGGAGGCAATGTATGTCGTTGACTAGAAGACGGGGCAGTGGATGGCCGAACTTCCTCCTGGTGGAGCTGGGCCAAACTGGCTTCTGGGGTGAAAAAGGCGTCGTTAGTTGCTGAATTGTCTCCACTCATAGAAGTCAAACTGCTAAATACATCGTTGCTTTGGCGACTGCTCGTGCAGCTAGCAATTGACTGTCTAAACAGTGATGACGGCGGATTGGCGGGGTTTTGCAGCAGCTGAGCAGCAGCCACGGCAACAAAGGGAGATTGTGCTTTGGCCTTTTGCTGCTCCCAAGACATATTGCTGATCGTTGACGAGTCTCGACGCATTTCCGGCACCTGCTCTTCTGCATGTCCATGCTTCTTCAGCAACTGTGGTAAACTGGTGGGCGATCCGTTAAATGCACTCATGCGGGAAATATTGTTGCGCGGCTTCTCCATCAATGCTGTCGCTGTTACGGTAGTCGCATTGGGCGCAGCTGATATTATTTCTGCAGCAGAATTGCCCATGCTGCCGCTGCTGTTACTTTCTTTCAGTGAATCTTCGGAATTGTGCTTGCCCTGACGCTTTTTGCGTCTCTCAAGCGTGCCCTTTCTACGTAGGGACGCTTTTGAGCCCTTGCGAATCAAAATAGGACCAACCCCTGGATGTATTCGCGCATCATCGGCATCAGCATCGTTGACACCTGTTTCATGCAGAGGAGAAGCCACAAAGACGGAATTAGTGTTTGCAGCTGTGTTGGCTTGGTAATGGTCATCAAACGGGTTTTTTGAGTTAGAATCGGGAGCAACTGCCGTGGGGTCATACTGATATTCCTCTGAAACAAACGATGAGGGACGTGGTTCAACAAAGGCCAGCTTAGGCGGAGGCAAAGCATTGTCTGGGCGAATATACGAAGAAACAATCGAGTCTGGGCGGGGATCTTCATTGTCAGGATCCTGAAGAATCTCCGCATGTAAACTGGGCCCGCTTTGCTGCGTGGTAGCTGTAGTAACAATGCTGCCAGACAAGTTGCTTGAATTGGCCTGGTTTTCTGAATTCAACGCAAGGTTGGAGCTGGAGAGGGGTATAAATGAGCTATTTACATGCGAACGCGACTGCTCATTCTTCAGCACTGCTTGGCGCAGCATGTCCTGGCGACCCTCAATAGTTACCAAAGATGAGCCAGTGTTTGAGCGAACCAGCTCTTCCAAATTGCGTGACTGAACCTGAGGAGTACCAAATCCAGCTCCCGCTACAGTAGATGAGTCTCTATCGCCGGCTTGCGTGGCAGGAGAGTTGCTTAGTGTATGAGTTACGGGCTGAGACCATGGTCCTTGCGAAAAGAACGAGTTTTCGCGATCGTCTCTGTCAATATAGGGAATTTCCGTCAAAAAGTTTTCCGAATCTCCGCTAGCAGCAGCAGCAGCAGCCACCGCCGGAGTTTTTGGAACTGTGACTGGAGTGTTGGTGCTGCTCATAAGCTTTTCAACCGCCAGACTAGCTGTAGTTGGAGCTCGTGACCGGGAATGAGGATTGGTGGCATTACTCAGCATGCGGTCGCGCGAGGTCATGGTTGCAGTCAGACGAGGCATCGGCATGGTGCCCTCTGCTCTAAGCTGCGCATCAATAAAGGCAATGCGGTCGGACTGGCCCATCTCTGTGGCTCTTGAGAGCACATCAACTAAAACCTCCTGTCTGCGAGGAAACAGGATCAACACAATAAGCAGCGATATCAGTGAAGTCGCCAGAGTGCCAATTCCCGTGTAGGCATTGTTTGCACCTAGATCCTGAATAGCTGAACTGGTGGGTGTCAAAAAGCTGATATCAAACACCAGGAAAAATATGCCGCGCAGCATCAGCACCAGAACCAGTAAGGCTGCGTGCGAGTTCATAAACGACAGCATCTGAATCCCCAACAAGTGCTGCAGAGTCGCCATAGGGTAACCGCCCTGTGCATGAAGTTTCTGTGTGGTGGAAACAAATGTCGCAGTGTCGAAGGGGTCACATCGACGAGTCTGTCGCACAACTATCCAAACTCGAACAACAATCCACACAAGCAGCGCCATAAACAGCAGCGTAAACCCAGAGCTAACAATACGGGAAATACTGCGTGCATCAGCGGTATTGTCCAGCACGCCAAATGCAGCAAAGTGTGACGCCACGACTGCTACCCATCCAAGAACACCCAGCCCCAGCATTACCAGGCCCACGGCTGGCTTCATTACTGCTTTGCGCCCCAACAGTCGGCGCATCGGCGATGATGCCCACAAACACATCATGCATCCCAGCCCCAGCATGTGGAATGCTGCTGCCAGATTCCACAGTAGCAACCCAACTTTGACATCAGGCAGCTGCTCGTTGTCCAGCGGCGTCACTGTTTGCTGCAAATACACGGCAGTCCGACACAATTCCACGTCGTCTATTTCCAGATTAGCCATGATCGCGTCTTTGACCAAAAACAAAACTGTTGCAGCCAGACAGCTGTAAAAGGCAACTAGCGTGACTATGGCACTTGAGCGAGTGCTTCGTCCCTGCCGAAGCACTGCTACTGGGTTGATGCTTGACCAGCTTTGTGTATCGTGAACACGCAGTAGCAGATATATGGCAATCAGCGCATCTACCAGCGAGAACTGGAGATACGATAGCCCCGATAGGTTCATGTCGTTTAAAGAAAGAAAACGGCCAGCGTATGTAAAAAGAGAAAAGGGTATATGCGAGTGAATAAAGAGAAGGGAAATGAAAAAAAAAAAACAAGGGGACTGATGGTCCCAAAAAGAAACTGTGTTTTCAAGTGTTGATCTTTTTTATAGTGAGAAAAATGACATCATTGATAAGAATATACATTTATAGTTAGTGAACGGTTAGGTTATATGCTTCAAAATTAATCGGATACTTTACGCCGTCGCCCAGCGACGTTCTTGTCGGAACAAACCAGTGCGGCCATGAATTTCCAAACACCTGCTGGAAGTTTCTTTTGCAGCCAAGGTCAAACAGATTGGCTGAGCTGCCTTGTGCATAGCGGAACTTGTTGCTTTCGTAGCTCTCAATAGTGGTTATATTGTTAAGCAGCAGATAGACGTGGAATCCGCCAAATCCAATCAGGCATACCGAGAACGAGCCTGCAAGCATCATTATAAACAGCGGTTCTATATAAAGCGGTATTGTGATATCGAGGTACATCAAGTGAATGGCATAGTATACCAAAATTGTTATTGCTATACACAGCGTATATAGCACCGCATAGGCCAGAAACAGCAAAAATGCCTTTTGCGTATTGAAGCCCACGCAGTTGTTGAGCCACGGGCAATGGTGATCCATTTTCAAAACGCATATGCCGCAGGCGCTGCAGTGATGCGTGCGATCGGGTTTGGGCACATTGCACTTTAGGCAGAACCGCGGCTCGCCATTTTCTTTGACAGTAACTGTATGAATTAACTGAGTCTGTCGCAGCTGCTCCTCGGTCAGTGTTGTTTCATTGTCGCTGTCGCTATCGTCGGCGTCGTCGCTGTTGCTGTCAGCATCTGAATTCGACCGCTGGCGAATGGTTGATTCGGGATTGTTACTAGCAACTCTAATAAACGGGGTACTGCCACCATGGGAAAACACCGTATTTCTGCGCAAAGATGGGTTTCCAGGATTTCTGGCAACGCACACGGCGTAGCTCCACAGCAGCATGGTAAAGCTGCCAACGACCATTATTGTCCAGAACGTTCCCAGCACCGTACCCCTTTCGAAAATGTATGGTGCTGCAAACTTAAAGTAGCCGCATAGCGACCATATTAGCAGTCCAAGTGTAAAAAATACAGGAATTGTTCCCAATGCTTTGTAAAGTTTATGCCGAAACATTATAAAAATAAAGAAAAGACAATTAATGCAAGGAAAGAGAATCACAAGCAATTTAAAGTGTAAAAGGCGCTAAGACAAAGTAATAACCAAAAAGCGGAATGGTTTTGACACAAAGAATTTGTGTGATTTACCAGCTCTACGCGATACTGTGCTGACCAAGTTTCTGAAAAGCTGCTGCTTGTTGAAATTGGCGCTGTTGTCCCTGCATGCTCTGCAGTTTCTGTCGAAACTAGCGGAAGGCCATCGGGCCCGATGAGCCGCACTCGTGTTCGTAAATGCTCGTTTTCTATAAGCAGCCCGTTTTCATCTGTCGATTTAGCGGGCTCGTGGCTTATTGAGTGCGAATATGGATTTATCAGATAGTATGTGCACCGCTGGATGCACATTTGAACCAGCTCTTCTGGCTCATCCTTGCAGTCTTCTGTGCATCGCTGTGTTCGTCGAACTATGCTTTCTTCAGAAAGTGCTGAAATCCAACGACATATCATCAGCATTGCTATTATACTCCAACACCAAAGCCGCATTGACTACTAAATACAAACGAATACACTACTTGAAGAAACCTAGATTTATTTCAGCATCAGCAAAAAAAAAAAAAAGCTCATATCCCCAGGTTCCTGAAGAAATTATAAATGAGGTTTAGGAAAGGCATGCAACTGAAACCATGCTGATGGCGCACCAAAGCAACTGGGGAAGCTTTTTCTGGTCACCAGAAGCATTATTGTCCTTGCGCCAGTTCAGCGGCAAATTGCCATTGATATCCTGCTTGCGCGGCATTTTGCGCGATGCCACGCCTGGAACACCCAAGCATCGCGCTCGGCAGCTTTGATCGGTATCCTTGCACTCGCTTATACATCCTGCTTGGATACTTGCTTTATCTTCTTTTTCGGCAGTGCTTTCGCCCGGCGCCAGGTCCTCTGCTAAATCTGGCCGGACACCCAGCAATCGATCGATATTTACGTCATCCAGGTCATCTTCGTCTCCAGCACTCGCAGCTAACGCATGTAAGCTGGATACAAGCAAAACAGCAGAAAATATAAAATAGCACTTCATGTCTAGATAGATTGTTGCGGCAGCTTTAGAAAAAAAAGAGAATATTATATCAACAACTAAAGTTGCTCATTACTATCTTCCTCGTGGCATATGCAAAAATAAAGCACATGTGGCTAATAAACACAAAAACAAAGGTCCTACCGAGATTCGAACTCGGGTTGTCCGGATCAAAACCGGAAGTGATAACCACTACACTATAGAACCTGATCTAGCAATCTGCACGCTCAGCAGAGCTCGTTTTAAAAAGGTATATAAATGTACTATTCTCTTTATATTCTTACTTTTGGGCATTTTACTGCATTCAAATAAGCTTGGCATTCCTTGTAACACCTACTATCCTTAAATAGTGCTCTTTTTTCTGCAAAGAACAGCGTATGCCTTGGCATACCTGCTGCTAATATTCTAAAGAGCGAGTGGTATTATCAACAGGTTATTCTAATGAAATCTATGAGGTCAGTCGGCATTGTTGTCTTCAATCATTGCCAGCTTTTCGTTGTTGACCCAGCTTAGATACGAATCCCAAAACAAATCAAAACTGCTGCCAAAGGGGACGCGGTATATAAGCGGGACAAATGCAAAATTGATTGACTGGATAATAGGCGAGATAGTCAATCCAGTCAAATAGGTGGGCAGCAGCAGCGTGCTTATGCGATATTTTACGTCATTGAAACCGCCGCCCTCCATTAATGCCATTGAGGAAAAAAACAGCGCATACATTGTTGGTTCATAAAGCAGAACATCGCATGCTAGCCGCTTGCCTACTTGCCGTGCAGTGTGCTTTTGTTCTGAGCGTCGTTTAGCTCGAGAAACGCGTGGTTTGGATTTAAACCAGGCGGTTTGTGATCTAATGGGAAATGTCCGGTCTAGAAACCGGTGCCATTTGACGCCTAGTGGAGATACACAAACTGCAAACAGCACAAACCGCGATGTTCGCCAGAGATCGTACCCAGTCGCTGGCAAACTGGCTTCAGGAGGGTGCTCTTTGCTGGGCAAATGCTTGCCTATAGTCTGTGCTATTAGGTCGCCGCAGGCGGAAAGACATGCTTCGGTGGCAGCTACTGTTAGAAATGGTCGCGCTTCAGCCTGTCGCGTCCAGAACCGAAAAAAGGTGGCCATAAAATTCAAAAAGGAAAATGAAGAAAAAAGCAACGGAATTTGCAAGTAAAAAACCACCGCAAATGACATAATCCGATCAAATCTAGGAATTTGAATTGTCACGTGCTCGGAGGTTTTTTCTCTCCTTTTTTGATATCGGAGGATTCTTTATCTTCTCTTCAAATTAAGAAAAATGTACTCTGTTATCTCTAAAACCCGTTTGCCGGTGGCTCGTACACTGGCTGCTTGTAATGCGCGTGCTTTTATTGCAACACCAATGCGTGAGCGTACCGAAGAGTCACAAGCGGCAGTGGCTGAGCGTGCACGTAAAAACCGACCTGTATCGCCAAACTTGGGCATCTACCAACCGCAGATGTCTTGGGTGCTTTCTGGCTTACATCGTAATACAGGCGTGCTGGTTGCAGGTGGGGCGTATTTGTACGCAGCTGCATTTGGCCTGGCACCCATGTTTGGTTTGGATTTGAGTTCCGCCACAGTTGCAGCAACGGTGGCTAGTTTGCCCACACCAGTGTTGCTGGGAACAAAGGCGTTGATTGCTGGTAGTCTCAGCTTCCATTGCTTTAACGGGATCCGTCATTTGTGGTGGGACACTGGTCGGTCAGTAAGCAACCAGGGCGTGTTTAAGACTGGCTATGCAGTTATAGCGGCAACAACGCTAGCCACGGGCTATTTGACCTTCTTTTAGAATTACTGCTCAATTTTAATAAATTCAGTATTACCGTGTGTGGTAAAAAAAAAAGCACTGCTTTGGAAAGTCCGGCTTGTGTCACCGCTTGTTCACGGTTTTTCCGTGCTATAAGAATAGGCATGAGTTCTTTCTAGACCTCTTTTCTTTGTCCTTTTATTTTTATCATTATCATGGAGCTTTCTCGCTCAGCCAAAGTGAGCATTATGCTGTTTTTGAGCTCGACAATGTTTTTTGTCGAGCTTGTTGTTGGTGTTGTCGCTGGGTCAATTACACTTGTGGCCGACTCGTTCCATATGCTAAACGACGTGCTTGGCATGGTTATAGCCTTGTGGGCGATCCTGGTAAGTATTAACTACTTGGCAAGGCAAATTTACACAATGTGAAAATTGACTAAGAGGATTTGCTGTAGATGGCGAAATCGACAAAAGCGGTTCCCAACAACACATATGGCTGGCAGCGTGCAGAAATACTTGGAGCACTGACTAACGGCGTGCTTCTGCTAGGCCTGTGTTTGACAATTTACATCGACGCAATACAGCGGTTTATACAAATTGAAGAGGTACGCAATCCAAAGCTGGTGATGATTGTCGGATGCGTGGGACTGACGTTTAATCTGTTGGGACTACTACTGTTTCATGAGCATGGTCATCAGCATGGGCATAGCCATGGGCATAGTCATGAGGCATCTGCAGGAGAGCATGAGCATTTGATTCCTAGCAGCAGAAACAGCGTCAACGGCAATGACAGCGAGGAAAGTGGATATGCAGCAATTGACATGGACAACCAGTCAATAATTGGCGTTCCACATCCAGTATACACCCACCAAGCTATTATAAAGTCAGCACAGCAAATGCAAGATGGCAGCAGCACACCGCCGCTACAGCCACGCTCACAAACGCCTGCATCGCGCCGGAAGAAGCATAGTCACGCGCACGAGCACAAGGGCGGTCATCTTAACATGCGCGGTGTGTGGTTGCATGTGTTTGGCGACTGTATTACAAATATTGCGGTTATTATAAGCGGGTTGGTCATATGGAAGGGCCATGGCACTTGGCGGTTTTATTTTGACCCTGCAATGTCGCTGCTTATCAACACCATTGTGGTAGCCATTACCGTGCCGCTGGTTAAAAGTGCATCGTTTATTTTGCTTAATGGAGTTCCAGGCAGCGTGGACTTGGACAAGCTGCGCCGCGAGCTCAAGGCTATTCCGCATGTACTCAATGTCCATGACTTGCATGTATGGCAGCTGTCAGACACAAAGAACGTGTCTTCGGTGCACGTTTTGATTGATCGGCCACCGTTTCATCAGTGTATTCATAACAGTACCTCAGCTACGTCACTACAAACACAAACCGAAATACGGCTGGTATCGCGCAACCGCCATGACGAAAGTCCGGCTGTAGATATGGACTGTTTATATATGGATGTAGCTACTGAGGTCAAGCGGGTTATGCATGCGCATGGGATTCATTCTACCACAATTCAACCCGAATTTGTCGTTGGGCAGCCCGTATCGGTAGCCACCACTGCGGACACTTCAGTTAGCAATGTAGCCATTGCGCCCGATAGCCCGTCGATGCCACACCAAGACAGCCAAGCAACCATTGGGCCCTGTCTACTTATGTGTCGCAGTGCTGAAGGACACGGCAATGGCAATGGTGCTGAAGCAAGAAGAGGCGAAGGATGCCATCCCAGCGCATGCTGCCCAGACGAGATGCCTATCAAGGTCGTCACCCAGTCTCCATAGATTAAAAATCTGTATTATAATGGTTTATTATTTCTTATTACAGCATGGAAAATATACCTGATTCCATTTCCTTGTATTGTCTGCTGGCTTGGGCCAACAACACGTCGATCCGCTTGGGATCTGTTTCATGTTTATATCGCTCAAAGTCACTCCGAATCCACTGCCGCGTTTCTCGACGAGCGCTGGCATCGGCAATGCGTTTTGTCAGCCGCATGTACTTGCGGTACATGCCAATAACCTTGCCGTGCTGGATAAACTGCTGAAAAGAGAAGGGGGGTTTCATTTGGTTCAGAGCACAACCTATACTCAACGTATATAAAGTAGTAATTTATATGTTGTCTAGAAAACTCGAGATCTTGTGGGAACTTCTTTTTTCTTTATTTAAATGCATTTGCCTGTGGTCACATTTGCGGTGGTAGTTCTGCTTTCAGCACTGCTGCCGCTACCTCGGCAATACACACAGAGTGGGTCGCAGCTGCACGGACTGCTGGAGACACTGCGACTGCCTCAGTTCGTTGTTCATGTGCTGCTGCACCCTTTGCTCATTTCGCCACTAGCGCATTTCTTGTTACTTTACTTTGGGCTTCTTGTACTAAGCTATCCTGTACGCTATTTTCTGCGCGGGTTTGGCCTGCAAGTGCGAGAGTTTACTGGTAACCGTCTTCGCGGCATAGTGATTAAAGCTCGTATGCGTCAGGTGGAAGCAGTGTTACGCGTAGACGAAATAGGGTTTGATGTCCGCACTATGCGACGTTTACGAATGAGGATACGCACACAGTGGATACGCATGCGAAATTGGCGCCGCCAACCGGCTCGAACCAGCCAGAAATCTCCGGAGCCCACAGTACCAACTAGTGGTGAACCCGAAGGTCTATCTAAGCGATTGCAGCTGTTTGCACGAGGCGTACGCATACAGCTGCTAACAGCAAATACTAGCGGAGCGGATGATGGAGCAGCAGATATCGATCCCTTGTGGTTCTTTGATACGCCTGACCAGCAGCAACCGCAGACAGCTGGGCCTCGCGAAACTGACGGTGAAAGCATGAGCAGACTTGCTAAACGAATATCAACTGTTTTACGGACTTTTACTTATGTGGCTTCGTTGTTTGCGCAGTGGATCGATGTTTGCATTTTGGATGCTAGTGTTATGGTAGTACACAGTGCCGATATGGCGCGAGCTGGACATGGGATCACACTGCATGTGGCTCGTGCAACTATATGGGCAGAATCGTTGCGCGATGGCACAGGGGACAACGGAAACAAGTACCAGTCAGCTTTGGCAGTTGAGGTTTCGGGATTGCGGCTTATACCAGGCATTGAGACTTCACAACACGTGAACTCTCGTTGGGAGTTGGTTAAAATGCTAGTAGTGCAGGACATGCTTGCAGGAGCCAGCGAGAATAGCCGACCACACGGACGAGGACCAGCACTAGTTTGTCAAAAATGCACTATTCGCAGTGACGTAACCACAACCTTTTGGGGTCTACCCAAGCGCATGGTTCAGCGTATCAACATTGCACAGACTCATGTGCGTGCTGGTGTGCTAGAAGCGCTACTTGACGAAGTAGCAATTATGCGAATGGTACCTGGCCGCTCGAGCAGTTTGTCTGCCCGCGGTTTGCGTGCGCTGAATGCTCGCATTTCCAGCGTTTTAAATAGCCACAGCACGCCAGTTTCGAATGAAAATCCAGGCCAAGCGCTGTTTTTACTACACGACTTGCTCAGTCGATTGCGCTTGGAGCATGTTAGTATTGGCTTAAGTTTATGCGAGCTGGTAGTTGATCTTCCATTAGTTGTGGATGCATTGGTGGTGGAACCGTCAGCGATGCTGCGTTGGCGCCAGCGCGGAATTGAGCTTGAAGGTGGGTACCGGTGGGCTAATAACTCGGCAACCGACTCTACCGCGTTTGTGCATGGTGAAATAGGCACAGTGCATGTAACTGCACTTCCTGAGGCATCTATGACTCCAGATACCCGGGCTTATGAACTGCGTGATAATATCCCTGGGCTACGAATTCGTGGATGCACAGTACATGGCGAAATGTCAGCCTTTCTGTCAGAGGATTTGAGCCATCGGCCTTGTCCGCAGCCCATTGTGTCTATCAACTTAGTAAAGCCAGAGTTAGCAGTAGATCTAGGCACTCAGCTGGCATTTGATGCGGCCAAAAAGTGGGCTACCGAAATTGTGATGCGCTTACAGACGATGTCTTTGTGCAAACAGCCATCTGATGGTGAAACTGCGAGTGTGTCTACCAGCGATCAGCTGCTTACGCTTCTGGACATGATATTTTCAGAAGTCAAAATACACATTACAGTTGAGGATGCGTTATACTCTGTTCAGCCATCTGTTCCACTACCAACTATATTGCAGACCAGCTGCGAGCGAATCAACTTTCGGCTACAACATCTTGAGCTTCACCTACATTGGGCCATGGCCAACTCGCGGTTGGCAATAATGGAGTTTCGCATGGCGACTAGCCCCATTACTATGCAGTGGGAAAATGATCCCGCTCGTATTTTACTTCAGATCCGCCGCGGTATAACTGCCGATGGCTGTGTCGACATTTACCTTAGCCCCCGATTTTGTATAAACGCCAACGCAGATATTGATGCTGGGGATATAGCTGCTATGTTACGTGAACGTGATTTCCGCTTGTGGCTTTCTATGCAGCCATTGTGGCTAGTTGCACGTTTGATAGGTGCTTGCAAAGACGATGTTAGCAAATCCTCATTTGATATTTTGCCAATAGAGGAGCGGCGCCAACGTCTGACTGCTACCGCATGTATAAAGTTTAGGAAGCTGCGCTGTACAGTTATGGCTAGCGATAATGAAGAGGACCGACAGGGAAATGTTGAGCATGGTACACAAATTTGCTTTGTTAACGGCAGCATTGACATGCGTGCTAATGGTGGATCTATTGAACAGCCACACCCGTTTGGGTTCCGAAAAGATGCAGCAAGACTGACTTTTAATGTGCAATGCCAGCGAGCATCAATGTTTTTGCTTTCTGCGGTTTCCGCAGATAAAGCGCGACCTCAAGTGCATACGCCAGTTCCAAGCGACTTTGCCGCAGATGATCTGAGCGGCTATGTGCCTGACATGGTACAGCAGCATATTCTGCTGACTTACCTAAAGCTTAAATTTAGCCGATGCCAAATTGGACCTCAGCGTGCTCGGATGATTATCGACCTGGACACAGTCGGGTTTTCAGGATTGACTGGCGTTAGCTCGGTCTACCGTTGGTCTGTAATTATGCACAACATAAAGTACTGGCGTCGCCGCAATAAGCTAGCTAAGCGCATCGCCACACAGCAGAATTTGCCTGCACTGCCCGATGAAATTTTAGTGTCAATCAGCACTGACTTGCTAGATCTACGTGGTGACTTGGTATCGCCATTATTCTTCGACCTTGATCGAGGCTTGCAGTTACAAGAGCTTGACACTGCCAAACATGTTCCTCAGCTACGCCTTCGCGCCCCTCAAGTTCAGTTTGGTATCGAAAAGGTGGATGATGACTTGCGGATTTCGCTAGCTGGTCCTGTAGTTACGCTGTATGGCGATCAGCAGCCACTTATTTCTTTGAGCGAATGTGTAGCTCGCTTGCAGTTTCCACGCAAGTCAAAGCGCGCAGAGATGGGAGCGAAACAAGGTGTGCGCTGCAATAGTACCTTTAGCAACATAGACATTGCATTTGCACGTGGTGGCATAGCGCTGGCTCATCGCTACAATATGGCTGAAACTATTGACGGATTTATGCTGATGCAAAAGGCTTGCAAGCGTATTGCTCGCAAATCAATTCATTCGTGCTACCCGCCTGCTTCTGAGACAATGCTGGCGCATGGAAGGCTGACTAAGCGTCAAGTAATGCAGGTGTTTGGAGCTCAAACTTTTGTTCCACTACCACTGCGCGATCTTAGTACAACGAAACCGCCGCCGCCGCCTCGTCTTAAAGAGCCTGATGACATTCCAACCATTGATTTTCATGGCGGTGAGTTTTTAGTCATGGTACATGATGATCCGTTTGAAACTGCACTAGCTCAGATCTACCAAACTGGATTGGCTCAGCAGCGAGAAAGACTGAGCCGACTAGAAGCGTTTGAAGCTAAGGCACAAGAGCTTCGGGATGCGCAGAGCAAAAAGGAGAGTGCGTGCCATGAGAAATCGGCATATAAGCACCAGCGGTTATCTGCGCATTTGGAAACGGCTGATAAGCGCAAACACCATCGCTATCGGCGACGCGCGACAAAGGCCCGATCTAAACAACAATCTCGCATCGGCAGCAACGAACAGCTACGCTCTGTATCTGCAGCACACATATCGCGAAGTCTAGGTCGTTCACAGACATACTCCCCTCGTAATGCGTTGGCATCCACTAGTATGCAGGATGTGTCTACGATTGAATCTGCAACAGCCTCGTCGCCACAGCCTCCACCACTGTCTAAACGAAATCGAACTAACAGCATGGCGGCAGCAACGACTAGTCGCGCAGCCTCGCCCTTGGCTTTCGAAAACGACGAAGATGCATGCTATAGTGATTGCCGTAGCCATAGCGATAATGATGTTGAAACGCCGCTCAACACTTCCGAGTCCGTAGAAGCAAAGATCGAGGCTGCCTACCAGCGGCTAATGCAGGTAGAATCTAAAGAGTGGATCAAAGCAATTCGACAAAAGATGGTTGATTGTAGCGATGGCTGCAGCAATAATGAGCAAGCTTGTGCAGGATTTGATGAGATTTTTGTCTCGCTGGCATCGCATAGCGATACACGACCTCCATATATGTATCATGCAGGGTCGTGGACATATCCGCCAGTGCCGCTAGGCCGACTTGTTATGTCTCCAGTATGGATATCATTCGATACGCCACTGGCTCTGCTCGAGTTCAAGCAGGTTGAAAAGTACTTGCGTTATTTGGATCCAGCCACACCAAACAAACTAGAGTGGTCGACTCTAGTCCCTATGCGGCTTCGGATCAAGAGCGGTGATATTCGGATGCAGCTGCGCGATTTCCCGTTCCCACTGTTTCGAGTACCAGATCCACACCGCCAAGAATCAAGCCTTGACTTTGAGCACGTTAGTAGCTATGAGGAATTACGTGGCGGAATGGAAGTCAGTGGTAGCCTGGTGCTGGCTGAGCGCGTAGCACATGAGCGGTCATTGCGGTCAGTGTATATCCCAGTTGGACCACGGGCTCGCGGCACAGCAATTGACCTTCCCAATGTTGGTTGGTATATGGCAAAGTCTCTGCAGTTTCCACGTGTGTTTGCAGCATTATCGACTGTGCTATACTCAGCTAGCGAACAGCAAAGTGCAAAGCTATTGCAGTTGCCTATCATGTCTGCATGGGGTGCCTGCTATCAGCCAGTGATTTCAGCGCTAATGCAACGGCTGGAATCAGCCACATCAAAGAGCGCCGACATCAGTCCAAGTTTGCCATGGTGGGACAAGTTGCGCTCTCGGCTGCATTTTAAATCTCGAATGGCGGTAGTTGATGCATTTGACCTGGACAGCGAACGCGGACAGGTATTCTTTTTGGCATTGGATGGGCGTGATCCATACCAAGTAACACAAAAGCCTAGCAATTATCTGTTCACAATGCGCGGTGGTGTGCGGATATGCCTAAACGAAGGGATGCCTGGTAGTGAGCTTTGGGATGAAGCATCAGGTCATGGCATTTATTCGGTTCCGACAGAAGAAGATGCACCTCCATCAGCAACTTTGAGCGAGTTTATGCGAATGCGCTGTCATGAGTTCTTTATGGGAATCCCTATTATTATTGACCGACAGACTCAGCTGCAGCAGATTATTGAATCGCAACAAGAAGCAAACACGACATTTGTCGAGCTTCTACGCAGCTTCAGCTCCGATAGCAGTGCAAGATATACCTTTGTATCGCAAGATATTGACCGATTGTATTACAAGGTATTGCTGCATTTGCTAGGTGGTGTTCGTATGGGTATTGGGCTGTCTTCATTTATTCCTCCAGACAAAGCCGGATTGCGGCATAATCACTGGGAGGTGCATCCTATTGCACCCGAGGCCGCACAAGCCATGAAAGGGGTAGGCATTGTTGACGCATACTCTGGATATCGCAGTACCAGGCTACATACCAGCGTTAGTTTATTATGCCCATTTATAGACCACCAATATGGCAAACAGCAGCCATTTGCCAGTGTATATCTGGATAAATCTGGAAACATTCCACATTTACGCGGTCCAAATTCCCGAATAATGGACAAGCCATATTCTCGCTGGAACGCATTTGAGGTTGAGGCACTAATCTCACCAATGCACTCGTTGTTTGCTTCGGAAAGCTCGCAAGATTTATTCTTTTTGCCATTTGTATCGCTGAAAGAGCCAAAAAAGCAGTCGCATTCAGAGCCCTGGTCATCAGATTCGTTGCTTTCAGAACTAGAGCAGCGCAAAGCATCTAATACTCAATGTCGAATTAACGCTACAGAAGCTGTAGTTGAATGCGTCCAGCGGTATCTCCCTTTATATGTGTCGCGAATGATGTTGCCCGTACGCAAGGGGTCGCTATATCCTTTTACTGAGACATCTGATAACAAGATTGGCAAATGTCTACGTAGCATGCGGCTGGTGCTGGATCTAAAAAATGTGGAGCTTGCTTATTCGCAGCGCGACTATGAGATAAAAGAGCTAGAGACGCGAGAGGTAGACATCTTGGGCTTGTCACCAACGCCATCGGATATTAGTAGTCAGCAGTCGGCAAACGGAGGCGCCAAAGCCGAAGGCATTTTGCGAGAGCTTAAAGCGCGAGTCAATTCATTCTCATTCAATTTACTGCTCGAACAGACACAAGTGAAGATCCATGTTGGCAATAGCAGTCAGGGTCCTGGTGAAATGTCGCCAGACAGCGTATCTGGGAAGGGTAAAAAGCGGCAGCATTCTAATAGACACTCAGTAGCAGCAACCGCACGCGAGGCCAATGCGCTGCGTTGGGGTGTTGGCGATGCTAGTCTAGAAATTGACTATTTGGATGTGCGACTGACCCAGCTGTCATTTACGCTACCACTATTTACGGGTGTTTCCACAAGTGGACTTTCACAAGAACCTCGGAAAATCAATGGGCTGCTGTTTTCGGGCGATTTGGCAGACGATATGGACATGAGCTGGATTTCCTGTTCGAGTATCCGTGATTTGAAGGAGTTAGATATCAGCGAAGCTATTTTCAGTGATCCAAGCATAGTCTGCGTTTTGTGGTCGCCACGTCTAGTGTACTTTACACAGCGGCCAGAGCTGACGCCGCTAGATACTCCACAGCTAAATCAGATCTTAGATATGCCTACAACCCCCCATGATATCCAGCGCTCACCACTACATGCAGATTTTCCAGCCGGAGGCAATCCTATGCTACAGCGCAGCCTTAGCGCACAACGTGCACGAGCAGTTAGTGATCTGCGTGATATAGCACGGTTAGCACGTCCGCAAACTGGAAATACTACAAATAGCGAAGATGTAGACAACGAAGCAGCCTCACACCGTCGAAATACATCTATGCCTTGGTCAGCAGCAGCTATTCCTGATTCGGCAGCAGAAAGCGTTTCAGAAATTCATGTGTTTGATAATGGTGCTCATGTGCCTGACAATATTGGAAAGGCACCGCCGGTATCAGTCATGACATACAAATCATCGTTTCATTTACTGGGCTTGGCACGAACACGCCAGCGCCGACTGACAGCCAGCAATTCACAACATTCAATAGCTTCAAGGCCACATCGTGTGGATTCGGATCATGATTTGGTAGAGCTGCAGCGGCAAGGCAGCTTTCCAATTGAGCACACGCTTAGCCATCATAGTAGCCAAATGGCGCGGATGATGCCTACAGGACCTGATCCCAAAGTAATTATGCGCGATTCTCGGTCTACTCAAGCGATGCTTTTGCAAAAGCGCAAGCAAATGCTGGGCGCAGCTATTGCACATGAGCAAGCAGCCTTAGCATCACTGAGCCGTGCGTTTGAAGAAGCTCCGAGCAAGCTTAGCCAGCAGTTTCGCAAAGATATGGTGAGACGGGCAGAGCACATTTACGAGCTAGGTGCACGGCGCAAGCTGATCAATCGTTGTTTGCGTGTTTTGGGAGTCAGCCCAGAATCTGATAATGGTGATAGTCATAGTACTGCACAGATACCAGAGCCAGAGCTTGACTTTGATCGAGATACTCAGGAGGTAGAGAAGGTGCTTGCTTCGCTGTATCGACACCGCTGCCTGATTTATTCTGGATATTTGATTTGGACCACGCAGGTGCGAGATAAGTTGATGCGCTTTTTGTACATTCAAGATTGCTTAACAGCTATCGAGTATTATATGTCAGAGTCAGCAGCCAATGTGGTGCGCAAGGCCACCTCATCCAAGAGCGGTGATGATTCGACATTTTGCAGTCGCAACTATAGCGAGTCCGCTGCTGCCAAGTCAGCAACAAATGTGTCAGCTACAGGCAATAGTAACAATCAGTCACAAGCTGGTACTAGTGCTACAGAGGATATGATGCAACAGTCTCAGAACAATCCTGGTGCATCGGGTTCAACCCAATCTAGACGCCGGTCAGCAAGTCAGCGTAGTGAAGTATCGACTTCATCACGGCACTCACTGCGAATTCCAAGACTATTGCGGAAGTTGCGAAGTCATGAGAGGCTCGCTTCAGTTGGCAGTTCTAAATCACAGGGTAAAGGAAAAGATAGCAACACAAAAGATCCACAGAGACATCGGAAAAAGCGGCGTGCTACCACTGGCACTAGCGGTGGTAAAAAGCGCGGCAGCAAGTTCGATAAGGGGCTGTCGCGAGTGTGGGACGACTTTAGCCGATATCTGCCTTACCATTCAATACTCGTAGAATTTCTAAACTCGCAAGTGTCTTTGCGGGTAGACGAGAATAGTAGAGAGTCGGCGATTGCAGTAGCAGAAAGGGTACAACTACACCGCATTTTGCTTTGCAATGAAGACGATTCTAGTAACGAAACGCTAAATAATCCGCCTAGCGATGAAGCAGTGGTCAAAGCACGCAGTCTGGTAGAGTTAGAAAATGTACAAGTGTTTACAGCTATTCGCAATGACTTTGAAAACCAGGCTGCTTACTTTGTCGACTGTACTTATGGATCGCAGCTAGATGCAGATCCTTCAAAGCCTAATACATTGTGGCCAGCATGGATTCCGATTGAGCTATTGCTAAGTCAGGGCAAGCACCAAGTACGAAGTATTTTTGACGAACTGGATGATGACGATGGCAATGGGTCTGATAGTGACTCGGAGCATACGGGCGAATCGTCAACTGGCAAGTATGGAAAGGCGTGGTGGATCCAAGACTTGAGCAAATACAAACGGCTGATGAACCGCAACAATGGCTTGGTGGTATACGACAAAGCTAATCCACTACGAATTCAAAGCGACCCTGCCGACATTTCACAGCCACCAGCAGTGTTTATGCCTGATGACAAAGCAAGTATAAGTGGCGATACACCAGTAGCCATCAGCCCATTGGGTGATAATGCTTCCTATGTGGACGATCGTCTGAGTGAGGTCGAAGTTGATGGCTCTGACGATAAAGACAGCGATCCAATTGACGATGCAGAGGCGGTGGGCAACGAGCAGGGGCTTTCACATCGTGCCAACCATGTTTCGGTGTTTTTACCTGAACTCAACCTAGCATGCACAGCAGAACAGTACATATCAGTATACGAGATTGTGACTGAACTGCTGGTATTTATTGATCCAGAAAAGGCTGCTTATATGGATCATCTAAATACAATTCAGCTAGGCATGGACATGAGCGATTTGCGTGGGTTGTTGTCAATTATCCGCGCTACACAAACAGCACTTCGCGAGCGCATGCCGCTGATCTATGACTGGTACTCTATCCAGCGCAGTCGGGCTGTGCTATATGGTGGCGATCTGGAAGTTCTTTCTAATCGCAACAGTATAAGCAAACAGCGGGCTCAAGCATCATCGCTACTAACATTAGATCGGCATCGGCGTGCACTAGAGCTACAGCTACGTACGGCGATGGATCTATTTGGTGCCGCACAGAAGCAGATGCGTAGAGATGCAGTAAATAAGGGCAAGTCGGCAGCAGCAAGGATCGCTGAGATGGATTTGAGGAAACAGCAACAACAAGATGCACTGCTGCTATCCGAGGCATCATCGCGCACATCCAGTTTGCAAACTAGTGGAGAGACGCACAATACGATTGCACGCACAATCCATCTGTTCATCAACAAGGCCACTTGGCATATGCTAGAAAATGACGAGCAGCCTCTTTGCGACGTGACCCTGCGGTGGGCATCGCTCAAGGCAGTGACGACTTCAGATCAGGCAACACATTTGCTTAGCGAGGTGCATTTGCTGTATATTGTCAACCGTCTGCCAAATCCCATGTTTACTGATTTGGTAGGGCCCTATATCCGGCCAAAGCACCCCAAGCCAGACTTTTGCGTGGAAAGGATGATTCGTGTGCAGTGGTCCGAGCTGGCGCCTGTAGGCGGCATCAGCATTGTTGAGCGGTTCGAAGTTGACTTGTTTCCGCTGCGTCTTCAGCTGTCGCACGATATTGCGCAAAAGCTGATGAACTATTTGTACCCACCCCAAGAAAGTATGGCTGGAAATGAGCAGGCGCAGAATGATATACTGTCGCCTCGACGTCATCGACGGCCTACTATGAGCAGCATCGCATCAGAAGACTCAGTTTCTGTTTCACAGCCAGCAGCGGTGGTAGATATAGACAGCAGCCGCGTGGATATGGATATGCACGGCAGTGGTCGAGCAATACTCGAGCATAAAAGGCGGAGACCGATTGACGAGCAGCTTCGCAGTAGCCGTGCGACATCTGAAGCGCCATCTCTGGATGAGCGGTCAGCACAGCCGCTTCCACGAGTGGCATCAGGGTTACTAGCAACGATATCTGGACGGTCTACACCATTGTCACTAATGGAAAACAATTCGATGATAAACATTTCACAGAGCGGTGATAACCGAAACCAGGTTGACGAGATGAAGAAGCGTGCCAGCAGCAACAAGACATTTTTGCACATCAAGATTGGCGGGAGCACGCTGTGTATTTCGTACCAGGGTCGGCGAGCCAACAACATTACAGACTTGCGAGACTTTGAGTTCCATGCGCCAACGCTTGAGCTGCGCAATCAAGTAGAGTCCTATTTTGAACTGCTGATGCAGGTCAAGAAAGAGTACATGTCGGTGGCAGTGCAGCACACAGGTGCTCTGGTCAAGGAAAAGTTTAAGCAGTTGCATAACCGCAAAGCATGGAACAAGGCGTCTTTTGGGCCTGATTGGGAAGCTCGGCGGTTGCTGATTGACATGGACCGAACTATTGATCAGGAGATGGCAGCTAGCATGCATAGCAGCCTGGCAATGGCCTCTATGAACACAGCTATGCCCGACATGGAGCATGGCGAGCAGGCAGCCGGCAAACCTGCAGGTAGCGCTAATGATGGTGAAATTGGCAGCAGAGAGTCTTCAGTGGTTTCCGACGCAATGGCCAAGGGGAAAGCGCCGCTATCAAAGTACATGATTCTGGATCCACGTAAGCTGATGGGCAAGCGGCTTCCAAATGTACTGCCTCGGAACCTGATGCTTCACGATGTGGGCCAGTCCGAACCACCGCCATCGCCACGGCTACGCACTCAGCACTTTATGCAGCAGCAGCAACCACCTTCTCTGACCTTGAATGACTACCAGAGAGCCACTTCGTGTGATCCTGCAGACTTGTCTGGGGTTTCACCAAATCTATCTCCGTTGCGAGCAGCGCCACTTTTGAATCGCCGGTTCACTACAGCATCTACCATAGCGACGTCGGGGACAAAATCAACTGCAATATCGCCACCAGGCACTCCACGGATTTCAGTCAGCTCAGCATCGGCTAATCTAAACAGCCAGAATCCACCGCAGCAATAAGAGTTTTTATAAAGTTCGACATGTTTAAAAGAATAAAGCTAGTTTAGAGGTTTGCGGCCAACAATCAAGTACATGGGAGTAAATATCTCTTGCTTTGCACCTCCAACCAAACCATCAGCAGCCGTCGACAGCACGTCCTGAACCTGCACGGTGCCTTGAGGTGCAATGCCAACTTTTTCGAGCAGCTTGACAGCATTAGAAGTAAAGATGCGACCGATTTGCGATCTGGCAAAGCCCTGCAAGCCATTAAAGTTAATGAGACCGACATCCAAGTCCTTGTACCAGGGGATCTCATTGCCCACCTGAGTCTCATGAGCCAAATCCACTGCACGTTCAATCTCAAAGCCAGCATCCTTGGCAGCCTGTAGCGCCACACGAGTGCTAAACAGCTTGGCAATGCCATCGCCATGCTCGATAGCCAATGCCATCCGCCGGTGCTCCTCGTTATTTTCGTCAAATTTGTCTGTCAAGCACCACTCATATATAGCAAAGTAGCCTCCAGGCTTCAACACCCGGTACATCTGCGTGTACACGTCGCGCAATACGGGTGCATGGCAAGTGGCCTCGATAGCATAGACAGCATCGAACGAGTTCTCCTCAAAAGGCATATCCATGAAATCGCCCTTGAGGAACTGCGAGTACTCCGATTGAGCATGCTTGGCAGCATAGATAGTGGCACGCTCAATTTGATAGTCATTGTTATTGAGTCCCGTAACATGAGCCCCCGTGTATCTAATGCACTCACGAGCAGGGCCACCCACACCACAGCCAACATCGAGAACCTTCATGCCGCTCTTTATTCTGGCTGCATCGAAGAGAATATGCTCATGACGCTTGATGCTTTCGCGTAAGCTCTCGCCAATGCTTTTGCGGGCAAAATGGAAGCACTCACCCCACCCATATTCGTAGAAATCTGTGGCCAAGTTGTAGTAGGTGTTGGTTAGAGTTTTGTACATGGATGTGCGAGATTGCTCATTGTTGTTGGATGAGTCCTTCCAGAACTGCTGGTACGTGTTGATCGACTGAGTTTGCAGCTCCTTGTTCTTGCCTTTAAGCCGATTGACTAGTGAGGTAGAGGAACTGTCTGCAACTACTTTTTCATGAAGCTTGCGAGATAACTCGGGTGTTGGTTCCAAAATTTGGCTAGACATTTCTATCCCGTTCTTTGAATAAAAAAAAAGACCTTGAAGTATTATTTGCTCAAAAACAAAAGGTTGGGATAGCAAACAACTGAAGAAGAGATGGGGTTTTTCTCTGTAGATTATCTTTCCGAAGTTTTCGTCAACAAAAACCTTTCCGGATTGTCCGGATGAAAAAGTGATCTACCACCAAAAAACCTGATTAGAGCTAATCGGCCGCTTTCTGATTAAATCTGTTGACTAAATCTAAAAAGTGCTTATGTTTTGAAACATATGCACATCGCTTGCGTATTAGTTGCAAATGGCTGGAAGGGAATGCAGCATATGTACTATCACATTTATAAAGCCTAGCTTTAAAATTTCCAGACTTTGAGCTTGCTAAGACAATAAAAGCTCATTTATTAAAGATATATTTCTTACCATTTGCAAAAGACGAATAAACATATAATAATTCACCACAGCAGCTTTGCTTATTTCCAGATTTGCCAATTGCTGTTTATTAAATAAAATTAAAAAAGTCCTAATCTTTTTTCAATAATTATGAAAATGGTATATTAAGACTTTGTTCAAGGCAAATAACAATATACAGTGGCTATAAAAACTATTTCCATGTTTTTTTTTAAAAATTGTCAAGCTGCAACTTTTTAGTTAATCGACTAGGCACTCTAAAGTTTTATCAATGTATTCTCTAGATTTAACTATAACTTTACCAATTACCGCAGCTATTACTCTGCTAGCTTTTTTTGTTTGGTGAAACCGTTTCGGATTTTAGTTATTTTTAAATTTTAATATTAATAAAAAAAAACCAATATTTTATTGGACCGTCATTTGCTTTAGTGCCAGCTTGAATCCTTCTTAACCTCGATTTGTAGTATCTTTTGCACCCCTCTTTAGTAAATGCAAGTCATTCATACTGGGACCTTTCCCATAAAACATCAATATTAATAGACCTCAGCATATAGGCACTCAGCTCCCTCTTTAATGCTGACCAGAAATGCTCAATGATGTTTAAATCGGGTGGTCGAGAAGTTCATGGTAGCAGTTCAATATGGATTGCATTAAGCTACTCCATATTTAATCTTGAATTATGTTTGTGATTACTGTCTTGCTGAAATATTGTTTCCCTATAAGTGATTCCATTTAAATTCAATGGTGGCTTGTACTTCAAGAATTTCCTAATACAACTTTGTATTCATGTTTCTACAAATATTATACAGCAGACCTGGGCCTTCTGCAATTATGCAATCCCAAATTATAATATAGCCACCACAATATTTAACTGTTTTTATATATGGTCCTTTAGAGTCCCACTAGATAAAGATCAATAATATTGACATCCATCTGATCCAAAAAAAATATTAATCTTTGTCTCACCAGTGAATACAACGCAATTTCAACATTATATCTCAATGCTGGTGTGCTTTTACCCATTTTAGATGTGCATATTTGCTTTTTTTTGCTGATAAAGGGTTTCTTTTTTATTTTTGATATGAAATCTAAATTTCATTATCCTAACCATCTTATTTAATGTTGGCTTACTTAAATGATATCCTACTTGTCTAAGCTGATTGTAGATATCAAATGCTGCCTTCCATGTACCTGACAGTATCTTACGTTTAATCAAATCATATATACAATGTTATATGACTAAAAGGGGACAAAGATTATAGCCTGATGGTGTATGCCCTTTTATCAGAGTTTAGGTGTTGTATCCAAGATAGGTAATTCGGTACTTAGCATTTATAGGAAGATGAGGTCTTTTCTGTTTGAAAAAGAAGCTAACTTGTTTTTAAGTACTATATTTTCTATAACAACTTGGTAGCACCTCTTCTATTCTAAGAAGACAACTATTTTTTACCATGGTAGAACAGTGTTAGAATAAAAATTTATTGTTCCTCCCAAACTCCTCCACAGTTGTTAATATATATAATCTCCTAAGCTCTGATGAAAGGGCATATTCCATCAGGTTGTAGGCCTTGCCCCTGTTTCATCATATAACAATAGGCAGCCCAGCTCTGAAGCACATTGTGATTTAACATCACTTGTGCCAACTGGGCCTGCCGAACCTCATCTGTCAGCTGTAAAATTCTAAAAGTGCCCTTTAGAATTTCCTCCATCCCATCTACACTAAGCGTTTCCATGTGACCATCAAATCGCGGATGATTGCGAACAGCCTGTGCAAAGCTGGACAATTCTCGTCCTGCCTGCTCTGCCATGGTAAAAAGAAATAATAATAATAAAATAAAAATAGTTGTCTTCTCAGAATAGAAGAGGTGCTACCAAGTTGTTAGAATAAAAAATTTTCTTCCTCCAAAAACTCCTCCACAGTTGTTAATATATATAATCTCCTAAGCTCTGATGAAAGGGCATATTCCATCAGGCTGTAAGCCTTGCCCCTGTTTCATCATATAACAAACAGGCAGGACAAGAACTGTCCAACTTTGCACAGGCTGTTCGCAATCATCCGCGATTTGATGGTCACATGGAAACGCTTAGTGTAGATGGGATGGAGGAAATTCTTAAGCGTACTTTTCGAATTTTACAAGTGATAGATGAGGTTCGACAGGCCCAGTTGGCACAAGTGATGTTAAATCACAATGTGCTTCAGAGCTGGGCTGCCTATTGTCATTCTGAAGGGATCGAGGATACGGCGACGTTGTCTCAGATGATTTCATTTTTGAAAGCAACTTATGGCACTGTCAGTACAGCATATCAAGCTTTGGAAGAACTTGTGGCATTGAAGTTCAAAACGGGCGAGGATTTGCCAATGTTCAATCAAAAATTTGACTATTTGGTTGTAAGAGCAGATTTTCTCGTGGGTTAACCAAGTATAGCATTAAACCACTATCGCAGAACTATGCCAGTGGACATTAAAAAGAAGTTGTTTGCTGCAGATATTACTACTGTATTGCAAGCAAAAAAACGGGCTCTGGTTCTGTGGCGGACGTGGTGTGCTTTGAAGTCAGAGAATGTTATATGACTAAAAGGGGGCAAGGATTATTGCCTGGCAGTATTTGCCCTTTCGTTAGAGTTTAGGGGAAGTTTATATAGTAAAGAAAAATGAAAAGAAAAGAAGGGCGATTGTTTATATTCTAACAATAAGCATCCTAAGAAGATAAAGACACTGGGGCCGCGCAATATATTTCTACCCAGACCTAGCTCAAACCAATTCACACAGCGATCAGTGATAGATCAGTCAGTTGGAAAAGTTTGGATTAATCTTGCGTATATGAGAATAAAAATTTGAATTACACAGCACTGCTACTACCAGGAATATAGGAATATAGGAATTGGTGGCATTTTTTTTAAAAAAAAAAAGCACCAGGGTGACGAGTAATACTTGCAATTAAAATGTTGATTTCTTACGGCTGAATTATTATAACATTTACCAGTGGCTATGTTACACTGCCTATATTCGAACTTGATAAGATAATACTAGAACTCAATTATAAAAAAGGGTAAGAGAATAACCTTTTAGAAAACTCCTTAGAACTGAACTTACTCCCCTCTCTCAGATGACTAGGCGTTGCCTATATATATACGGACATATCCACTATTCTAGCAGGTTCTGGAATAGTGGCTTGGTTCATGCTACTGATGCAATAAAACATCACAATGCATCGATTCGCTCTAGTTGCATTGTCACAGACTATAATCCAAAACATTGCGGTAGGACAAAAACATATCATTGGAAAGCATACCAAGCCTCTAGAAATCTGATCTGCTCAAAGGTTGGACTAAAGCTAAAACTAGAATAAAAAGCCCAATCAATTGTAATGCTTGGAGAACTGCGAAGTCCACTGCAAATTCAGAAATAAATACTGTCCTTATTTACTGTAAAAAGCCTTTAGAGCGCAAGACATCCAAAGGCAAAAAGAACGATATGATCCATGGTCCAAAAGATAATAGTGAAGAGAGTAAGATGAGAAAGGTAAAAAGCGTTTGCTGGTTTTTGTGGTAATTGTATTTACACTAGCTCAGAGAAAGGAGAAGGCAAATAATGCAAATGTAAAGGCGAAGGACTATGTAGTTAATAAAGATACATGCTATAATTATACAGCTTCTGTAGATATGTTAGCAAAAATCTTTAGTACATATTTACTGAAACCTAATAATTACGCTTTATGCTACTTACTGCCCGCTAGTATAAAACACTATAGCATCCCACTAATATTTGAAGTATATTTGCTGTCCCACTACCTTATTTTAGTGCAGTTATAGAAACTTTTTGGGCGCCTATCAATCTAGCTTTGTTATAAGATGAAAAAGGGACAAGGCTTATAACCTGATGGGATATGCCCTTTCATCAGAGCTTAGGAGATTATATATATTAACAACTGTGGAGGAGTTTTTGTGGAGAATAATAAATTTTCATTCTAACAAGCTTTATATCTTTACAGGCCTAATTTAATTAGTGGTCAAAAAGTAGCTCCCCTCCTGAACTGTTTGCTTTCACAAACATATGCATATAAAAATCCTCTGCAGAGTCATGTTATCTGCCGCCTAAACAGGCTGTATTATCCGGAAAAATAAAAGTGCTGGTTTACGATTGTCCTCAAAATATAATAAAGAAATGCATTTCTATAAGCGCGCTTTGCATTAGCTCCCCCTTGCGCTGATCTTTTTCTGTTGTGTTACTGCTCATAAGAGAGTATAGTATAAAAACAACCAAGATTTTAACCTATACATTGTGCTGTTGGAAATAAATTTGGTGCTAGCTATGGATTTCACTGTGGAGTCAGAGATGCCCCGGTAGCTCAAATCACTATTGCTTTCTATATAACCGCAATAAACTTATACTGCTTGGCTTCAACTAGCTGACGATCCCAGAATGCAGGAGCCCACACCGGCTCCTATTGTTAAGCTGGTACATGTGATTAGGAGTGAGAGAGCAAGAGGAAAACAGATTTAGCAACTTTTAGAACCAGTACTGCCAGTATTCAAAAATAGTGTCTAGTTCCAATGTATAAAAGCAGACGGTATCTTACAAGCCGCTCTTTCTCGTTATCTTCATAAAACCAATATCTTACAAAATAAATTATGTGCAATTTCAGTCGTACAAAAGGTAGAAAAGGGCAGCGTACCGCTATCCTGGCTCAGGACTGCCATAGCCCCAAGTGCCAGCACTCAAGCCGCTTTGTACCTGCCAAAATCCCCAAATTGCCTCCAAAGCAAAAGGCAAAAAAATAAATCTTTGCTCTTTATTTGTCTCTCATGTGGAAATGAATAAAAAATAAAGTTAAAATAATATGTCATTTTATAAACTGAAAACAACAAAACATAACATTTTTTATAAATTACATACATACATACATACATATATGCAAACATCTAATCGTCTTAGGAGGAC